>VZQC01007541.1:3656435-3698153 GCA_009823505.1 Rhizomys pruinosus | reverse complement strand
GGTCTTTTTGAGACAGGGTCTCCCTGTAGCCCCTGCTGTCCTGGAACTCACCCTGTAGACCAGGCTGGCCTTGAACGCACAAAGATCCACCTGCTCTGCCTCCTGAGTGCTAGGATTAAAGGCGTGCACGGCCAGGTAGATTGTATATTGTTAAGAATACCTAATACGGGGCTGGAGAGATGGCCTAGTGCTTAAGAGCACCGACTGCTCTTGCAGAGGACCTGGGTTCGATCTCCAGCACCCACATGGTGGCTGAGAACTGTCTTTAACTCCAGTTCCAGGGGAATCCGACACCCTCTTCTGACCTCCGCGGCATTGCACACACAGGTGCACAAACCTACATGCAGACAGTACATTCATATACATAAAAAATAAATAAAATTTAAAAAAGAATACCTAATACCATGTAAATTATATGCAAATAATTGGTATTCTGTTTCTTATTTCGTTTGTGTGAGATAAGGTCTTACTACTACATAGCCCAGACCACCCTGGACTTCAGTTGTCTCAACTAAACAAGTGCTGGAATTGCAGGCATGCATTGCTACTCTCTCTCAGCATTAAAAAACACTTTGATTAATTATTATTATTACTAATATCATTAGTGTGCATGTGTGTATTATGGGATTGTGTGAGTATAGGTGTGCACATGCCACACCAAGCATACGGAGGTCAAAACACAATTTTGGGAGTGAGTTCTCTCCTCCACCATGTTTTTGAACCAAGGTCTCTCTTGTTTCTGTAACCCAGAATTTTCTAGGTTAGCTGGCCCACAAGCTTCTAGACAGTTCTCTTCTTTCCATCTTGTACTTTGTTATAGGAATCTGAGATTGCAGGTGTACTCTCCTGCATCCAGCTTTTTTGTGGGCTCCTGGGATTGAGCTCAGGTTGTCAGACTTGCATGGCAAATGCTTTCACCCAGTGAGACACTTACTGACCCCCAGCTCAGCATTTTAAGCATTAGCACAGTGCCATACATACTTCTAGGATATATTTTTTTTTATCTTGGGTGCCTGGACCTCTACATCCATTAAATAGCCACTTCTAATTTTCCTCTACCCCTCCCCGCAGCAACTCCTGTTTTGCTTTCTGCTTTAATGAGTTTGATTACCTTAGATATTCACAAAGTACTATTATGCAGTCTGTGTCCTTCTGTGACATCTCATTTCACTTAGCATAATGTCCTCAGTGTTCATCATGGTTGCAGTATATAACATGGTCTTTATGATAATTGAATAATATCCTATTGTACTCATGTATTATTACACTTTCTTTACCCTTTAATCTGTGGAAGGGCCTTTATGTTTTCTCTATTTCTTAGAAGTTGTGAATAATGCTGCAAAATGAACATGTAAATAAAAACATATTTGATATCCTGTTTCAATTTAAAAAATAAATACCCAGAGGTGAGATTGCTGGGTCATAAATTATAGTATTATTTATTCTATGAAATATTTTTATTAATTTATATATGTGTGTATAGTGTGTATATCTATGTATGCAGAGTAAGTCAGAAGACAACTTGTGGGAGTTAGTTCTTTTGTCTACCATATAGGTTCAGTATATAAAACTCAGGGGTGAGGTTTGGGGGTAAGCCCTTTTAGCCACTGAGTCATCTCCTTGGACCATTGGTTTTTTTCCTTCTTTGGAGAAACTTTTCTAGCAGGTGAATCATTTCACAGTATGAGCAGCAACAGTATTTCCTAGCAGTAATTTAGCAGTACCATTTAGCAGTAACATTTATATGGCTATCCTAGTGGCACACGGTGGTAAACTATAAGCTGGATTTGTATTTCCCTGGTGATTAATAGAATCTGCATTGTTTCACATGCCTGCTGGACAAATCAATGCTTTCTTTGGAGAATTATGTATTAATTTTTGGCCCAATTTTTATTTTTATTTTTTTGCTATTAGTTTGTGAAAGTTCTTATGTATTTAAAATACTAACTTTTATCCTATAATGTGGTTTGCAAATTTTCTCTCCTTTCATCGGCTACATTCTCACTCCATTGCTTCTATTCCTATACAGAAACGTTTTGGTTCTGTACAGTACCACTCACTCATCTTTGCTTTAGAAATCTAAATATTTTTATGCTAGGAACAAAGAGCCAGGGATTCCTGTTGGTCAATGTTTTTGTCTCCGAACTTGGGAGAAATAGCATCATTCCCTTATGACTTAGACAATTCTGCTGGAAAAATGTACTGATAGCTTGTGGAAGTTTGCTTATGCATGATGTTTTCAAAATTCTTTTTCTTTCTGAATTTTGACAGTTTTATTAAAATGCATCTCTCTATATCACCATGTAGGCTTTTAAAGAGATCATATTAGTTTTCTTGACTCTGGATGTCACTTCTTTCTTAAGAGCTGGTATGTTATTTTATACTCTCATCATTCTTTTCTTTCTTTTTCTTTCTTTTTTTTTTTCTTTTTAGGCAGGGTCTCCCAATAGCCCCAGCTGGCCTGGAACTCACTCTGTAGACCAGGCTGGCCTTGAACTGATAGAGATCCGCCTGCCTCTGCCTTTCAAGTGCTAGGATTAAAGGCATGCACCACCATGCCACCATGCCGGGCTTAAAGATGGTTCTTAGCCACCATGTGGGTGCTAGGAATCGAACCCAGGTCCTCTCCAAGAGCAGTCATGCTCTTAACCACTGAGCCATCTCTCCAGCCCTTTATTTCTTTCTCAAAATATATTTTTACTGAATAGTTGTGGATTTTATAAACAACATTTTAGTCATATTTAGCCCCCTTCCCTATATACACCCCAGTGACTAGCCACAGGACTTCACACACATGGCTGGAGAGGTCATAGATCTTAGAGAAAACCCCAAGTCTGTTACATCCCTAGACAGATGTAATTTCTTGCTATATGCTAAATAGTAACTAGGATGATAGGCATATACCACCAGGCTCGGCTTTGGCCATTATTTCTTTAAGTGAACCTTTGCTCTCTTTTCCTTCTGGATATTGCATAATGTGTAAATTGGATTGCTTAATAAAATAAAAAACAACAACAACAACAACAACAGAAAGGACTGCATCAAAGAACTGACTGAAATAGTGAACTTCTGCTCAGAATAGTCAACTTCCTCATGGAGAATATTGAGAAAGACTGAGAAAGAGATGAAAAGCATGTTTGGCAGAATGCATGAGCTCTGGTGGGGTGGGGAATGGGCGGGAACACGGGCCTAGATTTGTTAAAAAAATAAAAATAAATTTATGTGAAAAAGAATAATAAAATTTTATAAATGCCTTACTTTTATCATTACTTTTTCAAAGTAATACATATCTTTTGTCTTTAGAGTTTGTGTCTGAAGGTTTTTTCTTTAGTTCTCGGTCTTGGTCATTTACCTCTCTCCATGCTGGTTATAACTTTGTGTTGATATTTGCATATTTGAAAAAATTAGCTACTTTCCCTGCTAATTTTAATAACATAAAAGATCTTTACCACTCAGCCTTGCTGGAGTTAGGGCCTTCTTAGAATTTTTGTGTCACTTTGGCTTGTGCATATAGATTCCTAACTGGAGAAGTTACTAGCTGCCCTTCCCTCCCTCCCTCTCTCCCTCCCTCTCTCCCTCCCTCCCTCTCTCCCTCCCTCCTTCCCTCCCTCCCTCCCTCCCTCCCTCCCTCCCTCCCTCCCTGTTTTTCTTCCTCAAACTCAATCTCTAGTTCTTCTCTGGCATTTGTTGCACCACAGACCCTCTGAGGCTCTCTACCTGCTTCCTCACTTTTACTTTGTTCTTAGTATCCTCAGGCCTCTAAAGCACCTAAGATCCTGTCAGCACAAGTTAGTCCTTAGGGGAAACTTTGTAAGGACAGTGCCTTCCCTGGACAGGCTAGCTCAGGATTCTCCTGCCTCAGCCTTTTGAATGCTAGGATTACAAGCTCAGTTTCATAATACATTCTTCTCTCAGAAGAGGAGGCCATGGAGGTATATCAACTTCTGCCTTCTAGTTCTCTGGAGCAGTAGTAGCATGTTGCTCAGATTCATTGTTCCTAACAGTTCTCTGATACCTAGAGTATATTGGGTCTTGTCTAATAGGAAAGAGATAAATCAGTTCTTCTGACTTATCAGAAGCTTCTCCAGAATACCCAAACAGTGACTATGCATTTAATCTTCTCTTTCCCTCCACAGAGAGAAGCCGAGAGAGAACAGCTTTGCATCTCAACTGCATAGCATTGCACTAGGGGAGCGTCTTTGTGAGAGAGCACACTGGCTTGGACACAGCTGGTTTCATGCCTACTTGGACTGGAGAAGTTTCTTTAAATTTGTTTATTTATTTATTTATTTTCTACTTTAAAAAAATTTTTTTTTATCTATTTCTGTATGTGTATGATGTACTGTCTGCATGCAAGTCTGTGCACCCGTGTTGTACAATGCCGCGGAGGTCAGAAGTGGGCGTCGGATTCCCCTGGAACTGGAGTTCTCCTGGAATTGGAGTTTCAGACGGTTCTCGGCCGCCATGTGGGTGCTGGGGATCGAACCCGGGTCCTCTGTAAGAGCGGTCGGCGCTCTTAACCACTAGGCCATCTCTCCAGCCCTCTATTTTCTACTTTTTTATGTGTATGAGTGTGTTGCCTGCATGGATGTAAACGCACCCATGTCATACATGTGGAGGTTAGAAGAGAGGTCAGATCCCCTGGAACTGGAATTGTAGATGGCTGTTAGCTGCCATGTGGGTGGTGGGAACTGAACTTGGATCTTCTGCAGAGGCAGCCAGTGCTCTTTACCACTAAGCCATCTGCAGAAGCCTCTTAAATTGCTATGAAGATTTCTCATAAAAGGAACAGGTCCATACTTTGTTGCCGAATCAGTGTTTCTGTGGGAGGAAGGTTCCAGGGCTCCCTGTTCTGTCATAATATTCTATTGCATACTTTTATCTCCTACTTCACTCTAAAATTCTTCATTTTCACATGACCACAGCAGCCTCTTTATATTATTCTGTAGTATGGTAAATTTATAAAATAACAATGCCAATATTACTGCCAACAGCTAGGAAGGGTTAGCTCCTTTCTCCTATACATGTAACCAATAAATTTAAGTGTGTTTATATTGGCTTATCTAAACAATAGATTGATAAACAAAGCTACTGTGGTTTTCAATAGGAACAGGAGATGAGTATAGTTGAGAGATTAGGGAAGGCTGTGAGAGACTGCTGGGAATACCCCCCCCCACAATTTTATATATATCCTCTATTTTAAATATAGCATAAAATATCCTTTATTATGTATATCGAAACATATTTTAAATAAAATATTTTAAATTAACATGTGGTAAATATCCACACCTTACATAATCAAGAAATAAAACTAATAAAAGCACAATCCATAAAATTGAGAACAAATATTAATGACTATAGTTAATTGTGTATCAGATTATAGAGAAGCATTTTTCAAGAAATAGAATAATGTATTTTTATTATACATTTTTAGGTGGATGTATTCCCTGGGAAAGAAATTTTCTAAGAAATCTCAAGCTCTACTTAGTAATCCAATTATGAGTGATGATATTATCTTTTAAAAAATAAATTCTTCTTACATTTATTTACTTCTTTGTGCATGCATGCACACGCACAGCTGCCACAGCTCATGTATGATATTATAAGACAATGTAGGAGTTGTCTCCTTCTACCATGTAGGTCCTGGAATCAAACTCCTGGTTACCAGATTTGGAGGAAAGTGCCTTTACCTGCTGAGCCATCTCACAAGCCTGATATTATCACTCTGAAACATTTTATGCATTATAAAATACTACAAAAAAGTAATTATATCTAGGTTGTAAGCAAACAAAGTTTTCAATGTAAGACAGCTAAAAAGGCAAAATGAAACAATGTAAGTAAATACACCACCATTTTACCTTCTCTTTATCTTCTTGTTTGTTTGTTTTTGTTGTGCTGAGGATCAAACCCAGGGCCCTGGGCATGTTAGGGAAGCACTCTGCCATTTACATCCTTTTCATAAATTTTTCCTTTAAAAATATCAGTATGAATTTATTTTTCTCTAAAAATGTGTGCTTTATAGCTGTGTTTACTGAAACAGCCCAAAGGCAATGGCGGGTCTCTAGCAACCGAGCATATTCGCTCTCCGCTTTGTGGGTTTTACATATGGTTTTCCAGCAAAAAATATCTGGAAGTCAGCCGGGCGTGGTGGTGCACGCCTTTAATCCTAGCACTTGGGAGGCAGAGGCAGGAGGATCTTTGTGAGTTCAAGGCCAGCCTGGTCTACAGAGTGAGTTCCAGGACAGCTGGGGCTACAGGGAGACCCTGTCTCGAAAAGACAAAAACAAACACACAAACAATATATATACTATTATATATATAACTAATATATAATATATATATATATCATTATATTCTGAAGTCATTGATACAGGTCAAAGGGAACAGCAATATGCCAAATGAGCTTCAAATGTTAGGAACTACTCAAAGCTGAGGACTGTTTGAGAACTGCCAAATCTAAGAGGAGGCTCTTGAGGAGGCCTGAGGACCAAGTATGACATTCTAAATGAGATCTGCCCCGGAAAAAGGTCCTTAGGTCAAACAAAGAATTTGTGACTCAGGTATGGACTTCAGCTAACAAAAAAGTGTCAATATCGACTCATTAATTATGACAAATGCATTCTGTTCTGTAAGCTAGAAGGGCGAGTTAAAAACAAAAACCTACTTTTGCTGCCATTACCAAAGTCTTACCTAGACAAAAAGGAGAACTGCCACCTACCATAAAAGTTTTACAGGAAAGACTGTGTAAGGATCAGGTTTTTGAGATAACTGTTACGAGGACCAGATAAGCCATCTTCTCACAAGCTGCAGGAAGACTGTGTAGGGTCAGGCTTTTGAGATAAACTGTTACTGGGGACCAGATTAAGCATGTTCCACAAGTGCAGAAGGACTGTGTAGATCAGGATAAGACATGTCTTTTTTGAAATTAACTGTTGCAGGTAAGTCAAGTGCTAAAGCCCAGATAAGATGTTCTTACATAACCCAACAATCCCAGAAACTATCCATGTCTTTGATAATCAAACAATCCACAGGAACTATATGTATTGACACCCCAACAATCCCAGGAACTATACCATGAGTCCTGTCCCCCTTCACCCCCCTTCACCCTTCAGGGCTCTTAATGCAAACCCACAGCCTACCCCCACATGCGTTTTGTTTTTGCTGAGTTATACAAGCCCACCAATCCTGTAACGCAAAGGCATTGCGCGCCCCCCCACCTCCAACACCCCCACCCACCCAACCAATCACACCTCGATTGCGTGATTACCCCCGCCCCCGCTTGCGATCTTTCCCTTTAAATTGAGTGCTTGTAAAGAGCCTCAGGGCTCTTCCCAGTCCTGCTGCTCCAGGTATGGGAACAGCCCTGGCTTAAGCTAGCTGATAAAAAGATTCTCTGCTGGGGCTGGAGAGATGGCCTAGTGGTTAAGAGCTCCGACCGCTCTTGCAGAGGACCCGGGTTCGATCCACAGCACCCACATGGTGGCCGAGAACCATCTGAAACTCCAATTCCAGGAGAACTCCAGTTCCAGGGGAATCCGACACCCTCTTCTGACCTCCGCGGCATTGCACAACACGGGTGCACAAACCTACATGCAGACAGTACATTCATACACATACAAAAATAAATTAAATTAAAAAAATACATAAATGGACAGAAAGACAAAAGCCACATGATCGTCTCAATTGATGC
Organism: Rhizomys pruinosus; assembly: GCA_009823505.1. Lineage (NCBI taxonomy): Eukaryota > Metazoa > Chordata > Mammalia > Rodentia > Spalacidae > Rhizomys > Rhizomys pruinosus. Next base: position 3,690,463 of record VZQC01007541.1, on the reverse strand, counting down.
AGAAGAAGCCTTTGACAAAATCCAGCATCCCTTCATGTTTAAAGTCCTAGAGGGAATAGGACTGAAGGGAACATTTGTCAACATGATCAAAGCCATGTATCGCAAACCTACTGCCAACATCATCCTAAATGGAGAAAAACTGGAACCATTTCCCTTAAAAGTGGGAATCTGGCAAGGCTGCCCCTTATCACCACTCCTCTTTAACATAGTGTTTGAAACACTTGCTAGGGCAATAAGAAAAGAGAAGGAAATTAAAGGAGCACTAATCAGAAAAGAAGTTAAGTTATCCCTTTTTGCAGATGATATGATAGTTTACCTAAGGGATGTTAAAAACTCCACCAGAATACTTCTAGAAATGATTAAGAGTTTCCGTAAAGTGGCAGGATACAAAATTAACCTGGAAAAATCAGTAGCCTTTTTTTACACCGACAATAAACAAGTGGAGAAGGAATATAAGACCTTCCCATTCACAATAACTTCAAAAATAATAAAATACCTTGGAACAAACCTAACCAAAGATACCAACAATCTGTACAACAAAAATTTTAAACCCCTGAAGAAGGAGATTGAAAATGACATTAAAAGATGGAACGATCCCCCATGCTCATGTATTGGAAAAAATAATATAGTAAAAATGTCTATTTTACCCAAATTGACATACAGATTCAACACACTCCCAATCAAAATCTCCATGAGCTTCTTCACAGACTTGGAAAAAAAATCCTTAAATTCATATGGAAAAACACAATATCCTAAATAGCTAAAGCAATCCTGAGTGAAAAATGCAATACAGGGGGGATTGCTCTACCAGACTTCAGGATTTCCTTAAGTTAAAAGAGCCCCAAGGGCAGGGCTGGAGAGATGGCTCAGGGGCTAAGAGATCTTGCTGCTTTTGTAGAGGATGTGGGTTTGGGTCCCAGCACTCACGTGACAACTAATAACCATTCATAATTACAGACTTCCTCTTCTGGCCTCTGTGTGTGCACGTGGTTTACTTGCACACATGTAAGCAAAACACTCATGTACATGAAATATAAATATGGGGCTGGAGGGATGGCCTAACAGTTAAGAGCACTGACCGCTCTTGCAGAGGACCTGGGTTTGATCCCCAGCACCCACGTGGCGGCTGAGAACTGTCTGTACCTCCAGTTCCAGGAGAACTCCAGTTCCAGGGGAATCCGAGACCCTCTTCTGACCTCTGCGGCATTGCATGACACGGGTGCACAGACCTACATGCAGACAGTACATTCATACACATACAAAAAATAAATAATAAAAAAAATTAAAAAAAGAAATATAAATAAACATTTGAGGCTAGAGAGATGGCTTTGCCATTAACAGCATCCACTGCTCTTGCAGAGGACCCAAGTTCAGTTTCCACCGCATGGTGGATAACAACCATCTGTAACTCTAGTTCCGGGGAATCAATCCAACACTGTCTTCTGACCTCAGTGGGCAATGGATAACATGAATGCATTTACATACATGCAGGCAATGTACTCATACACATAAAAATAAAAAATAATAAAATATTAAAAAACAAAGAAATAAACTTTAAAAATTTTATAGAGAACTAAGGGCCATGAAATAAAAAGCAGTGAGTGTGGGCCTTGTTTATATATTGATTTGAATCAACAGCAATTTTCTAAAAACTCATTTATTATTACTGTATGTGTTTGCATGATATATGTGTTTGGTGCAGGTATGTGGTGGTCAGGAGACAACTTTGTGGGGTTGGTTTTCTTCTTCCCCCATTACATGGGTCACCAGACTTGGTGGCAAGTGCCTTTATCCACTGAACCATCCTGCTGGCCTGAATCAACACTAAGAAAAGACACTGTTTAGTTAACTGGAGGAATCTGATTATGCTTGTAATATAAGACATCAAAGAATTATTACTTTTGTTAGTTATGAACATTTACTATAAACTTGTAAGAGAATAATATATATCCATGATATAGCAGTGATATGAGGGTCGAATTTTGCTTTGGATCTTATATGTTATACTTTAGAAAATTAAAACTAATAAAGCATGAATATAGATTCATAGAAGGAGGGACAAATGATAGATATCTGTGGACTCTGAGTGATCAGTGTGCTGCTTTCTCTATTTTATATAGGATTGATAGTTTTTAATAATAAAAATTTTCAAAGAGTAAATGATCTTATTTCTGTTACATGCCCTTAGTGGACTTTTTTGAAATAATACTATATACAGAAAGTAAAGGAAAAGTCTAAAGATGTGAACACCCAAATTCAAATTTTTATACTGAAGAATCAACATAATGTTAAACAATCAATGTATTTGAGAATTGATTTGCAACTTATAGTCAGAATAAAGTGTTCTAAATGAGAAATTAAAAAGTGAAAATAGAAAAAGGGCAAATTCATCCTCTATTATGCAGAGTTACCAAGTAAAATTATAAGATACATTTATTTATCTAGGGAAAAAAGAAAATGCTCAAAAGATTGTTAAATACCCCCAAAGCAAAGGAGAGGATAAGTGCCTGCAGATTGCTAGGGGAAACATATTGTTACTTTAAAAACTATGTTTTTTAAAATTGTTATTAAGCTTTTTCCATAAGTCATACATCATTTCTCAATCGAATCTAGAATCACTTCCCTTTCCATGCCCCCCACCCCACCTGAGCCCCTGCACTCTGCCATACATGTCCTGCATCTTTTTCCTGAGTCTTTCCAGAGTTTTTTTTAGTTCTTTTGTTGTTGTTCTCTCCAACTTGTATTGCTACAGTATATGTACATATATATATATAGTTATATATGTACATAAATATATACATACATACACATATCACTTGAATTAGAGGGCATTTTTGTGTTTATACTTTATTCGCTTCTATTTTATTTGGATCTTTTGAGGCAGGGTCTCACTGTAGCCCCAGCTAATCTAGAACTGATATATAGACCAGTCTGGCCTCAAACTCACAGAGATCCACCTGCTTTTGCTTCCCAAATTCTAGGAATCAAGGCACATACCACCAAGTCCAGTTTGTATTTGAGTTTTAAATGGGCACATTTTGATCCAATGATCCAATGATCCTACATATGTGGAGGTCAGAGCACAACTTGTAGGGCTCAGTTCTTTCATGTGAATCCTGGGGAATGGAGGGAGCTCAGGTACAGAGGCTTGGAGGCAGGCTCTTATCAGTGAGTCATCTCAGCAGCCCCATAAATGCCTTTCTACACATCATTATATAAATCACCACCTTACTTCTGTTAATATTTTATATTTATATTTTTATATTTAAATATGCAATCCATTTGAACTTTATTTTGGTGATGTTTATTATATGAACTATTATAATGTCATGCAAATGATTAGTAATTTGTTCCAAGACCATTGAATAAATAATGCATCATTTCCTCAGTGATTGGAAGCTCCAAATTTGCCAGAAAAGTGTTACTTTTCAGTGTAGTATTTATACTCAATGATTGGTAACTTCTGAAACATTGTCCCTTTCTTTCATATCCAGTTTTAGTCTCATGCTTTTCTTAATATTTAAGTGAACTACTTGAGGTTATTAAAAGGGTTTATTTTAGACATTATGTCTAGGCTCAGCAGAAATATATAATTATAATTTTTATGCACATACATATAGCATCATGAAAGATATGCCGAGGAAATCTTAGCTTTGGGAAGAATAGCTGATTTACTAAAAACGGTTTGGATCCACTTGAACTGGAATGTTAATTTGAGTTTTAGTAATGCTTTTTGCAATGGCTAATCTTCACCTACAGCTTTACTTGATTTACAATTACCAGAGAAACACGCAGTTCACTAAGAAAGGAAGACCAATGTTGAATACGATTAGCAGCATCCTACTGGGATGGGGTCTTGGGCTGAGTAAGAAGCACTAGAATTCATCTTTCTCTGCTTCCTGACCACAGAAGCAAAGGAACCAGAGGCTTCACACTCCTGCCCCCATACCTTGCCTGCCATAAGGGCCCGAATCCCCCTGACCTGTCAGTCAAAACAAATCCTTCCTCTTTTAAGTTGCTTCTTGTTAGATATTTGGTCACAGCAACGAAAAGTAATGGATATACTTTTCTTATTTGGAGTGGATATATTATTTGTAATATATTCCTTTAAAATAACTTATGGTGCTTCTGATCTTTTCTTTGATTGTCATATGTGCAGAGTTGCGCTCTAACTGAACCTATTTATTTAAAAAAATTTTTTTATTAATTTTATTTATTTCTGTATGTGTATGAATGTACTGTCTGCATGCAAGTTTGTGCACCCGTGTCGTGCAACGCCGCGGAGGTCAGAAGAGGGTATCGGATTCCCCTGGAACTGGAGTTCTCCTGGAATTGGAGTTTCAGACGGTTCTTAGCCGCCATGTGGGTGCTGGGGATCGAACTGGCGTCCTCTGTAAGAGCGGTCGGCGCTCTTAACCGCTAGGCTATCTCTCCAGCCCTATCTATTTGTTTTTTGAGTCTTAGAAAGGCACATGAATATTTGCCAAGTACTAATGAGAAGGTTTAAAGCCCTTTCTACATTACCTGGAGGAAAAATGGTGAATAAAAATTGGAGGAATGCAGAATTATGTAGCAATATCATTTCTCCAGAGTTGTATAATTTGACCAGCACAGAACTTTATCTGATCTTGGGATGTTCTGCTTCAAGGCATCAGAGGGCGTTTTATTTTCCTGATAGATGTGAGGGTAGTTTCTATCGGCCATCTCTTTCACTTAAAAAAGTTAGCAAGAATAATTCATTCCTTGTCTCTCTGAGGCCTGGGTTGGCTCTGAAAGTTGCTTTCTCAGCTAAAACTAAATGATACTTTATGTGTCTTCTTCAAATGGCAAGATTAGAAAGTTGTATATATATAAAAAGTGGTAAGGGAGCACATTAAATATGTGATAAAGTAAGTGGTTTTGTAACTGATTTTATCACTGAAGTTCAGGCACTTTTTTCTTACTAGTCTTTGTCAATTATAAATTAAGATAAAAGAAGTTGGACAAGGGGTAACTGAAGCGGCACAGAATGCTTCAGGGATCATGTTTCTAAGGATTATTAAGCACAATTTGTTTTTGTCAGATTCCAATTTATCTGTATCTTAGCCACGTGACTTCTGACATCTTGTGCATCCTTATTATTATTCATGCTTGGGCCTCTGTCCATGCTTGACCTTAAGGACTATGCATTGTTTACACCATTGAGAACTGGACAGAATGTGCTGCCTGTTTCATGAACAGAGCCAGCCCCTCCTCATCTTTCTGGTTCTAACCCATTAAATATTTAGTGCTTACTTCCTCCACCCACAGTCTCTCTTTTGAAGAAAAAAAAATTATAAAAGAAGTAGTAGTGGCCTTAGAAAGATAATGGTAATATAAAATAAAATTTTGCAGGTATAAAGATCTTAAAAATCAATGTTATTCAGTATTACAATCAATGAAGAGTCTTTTAAGCACTTGGAGTTCTGTAATGATGCTTTTAAAAGCTCTGTAAGACCCGAATAGAGCTTTACCCTTGAGAGACCCCCAAGTGAGTGACGAGGAGAAAAGACTCGCTGCAAAAGCAAGAGGTTTATTCCTCCAATGCACCGGGGTTCGCCTGTACAATGGGGAAAGGTGAACCCCAAGCAATCTCTACATACAGTTTTTATCCACTTAGAGCAGGCCAGGAATTGAACTCGGTCTCCTGCGAGACAGGCAGGGATACTCAGCATGCTTGGGTCTTCAGTTGGGGCCAGGGCCCTCAGGGTGCTTCTTCCTGGAATTACCCTGTTACCTACTGACCTAGGGAGGGGTTGCTATTTGCTAACCTAGGGAGGGAAAAGGCTCTGACCGATTGACCCCAATAAGTTGGCTTGAAGGCCTTTTATTCAGGGTCTAGGGGAATCTTGGTGGGGTTTGGGTTACTTCTAGCCTTATTGGATAATAGCAGAGTTACAGCTCATGGTTAGGTCAGCCCACCTGCCCCTACATACCAAAGGTTATCTTTAGACACAGTCTTGGGACCTGAACGGAACCAGGTCTAAGGGAATTTTTCTTTATTGGTTCAGGCTGGACCTGTTTCCCAAGCCTGGGATGTATCTGGTGGACTTCAGCCTGGGGGAAAATGAATACCACCCGGCTGTTTCTCAATGCCCCAGATGCATCTGGTGGACTCCAGTCTGGGGGAAAGTGAATGCTTAAACTTTGTCCAGAGTAGAAGTCTGGAATCAACTCTTATCTCTTCAGCTCCAGTATTTTCCGAGAGTTCTAGTGTGCAATAGTAATGTCACTTCTTTTATAAACTATCACTGCCCTCAAACCAGATCTTATTTCCAACAAAGTGAAAGGGGAGGGATGAGATTAAAATTTCCAGGCAAACATAGCTCAGTTTCCTCCAGCTTACAATATACTCTTTGGATAGAAATTTAGCCAGCTTAAGAAGGTACTTTTCAGGATCTGTTCTTTTTTCCAGGAATAAGCTTCATGAAATCAAAGAAGATGCTAGATGATGGAAAAAAAAAAACAAAAAAACCTCCCATGCTCCTGGATTGGCAGAATTAACATGCACATGGCTATATAATGAAAATAACCTACAGAATTCAATGCAATTCCCATCAAAATTATGATGGGAATCTTCACAGAACTAGGAAAAAAAAAATCAATCCAAGAATCATATGCAACTACAAAAGCCTGTGAATAGACAAAGCAACCCTAAGGAGAAAAAGAACAGAAGGTATCACAACACCTGACTTCAAATTATATTAAGGAGCTATAGAGTTGCAGTCAGCCTGGTACTGGCATAAAACAGACAGGTAGAATAATGGAACAGAATAAAGAACCTTAGAATAACCCACAAAGCTGTGGCCACCTAATTTTTGGCAAAGACAACAAAAACCTGTAGGAAAAAAAGACAGCTTATTAAACAAATGATGCTGAAAAACTGGATATCCATCTGCAGAAGAATAAAATTAGATGCATATCTTTCACGCTATACAAATATTAACTAGAAATGGACAAATACCTTAACTTAAAACTTAAAATGCTGAGACCGCTGGAGGAAAACATAAAGAATACACTTCAAAATATAGGTTTAGGCAGGAACTGGCTGAAATGCACTCCAAATCAACAGACTGGACTATGTGAAATTAAAAGTTTTCTGCACCTATCATCAAAATGAAAAGACAGCTCACAGAATAGGAGAAAGTATTTGCCAGCTATACTGAGGACAGGAGGTTCACATCCAGAATTCACAAAGAACTGCCCAAAGCAAATACCAAATTAAACCCATGCCAATCAAAAAAGGCTTAATGAAATGGACAGAGTTCTCAAAAGTGTTCAGTATCCCTTTCCACCATGGAAACGCAAATTAAAAACTACTTTGGAATATCACCTTAGCACAGTCAGAATGACTTTCATCAAGAAATCTGACAACTAATGCTGGGGAGGATGTGGAGATAGAGGCAGAGTAGCTTTGGATTCTATTTCCATTGTCAGATTCTATTTCTGGTCACTTCTTTTGTTCTACCACATCTCTTATTGTATCTTCTCTCTCTTTCTAGAATGGGCTTTTGGAATGACCCTGTCTGCCTAGTTCCCCTACAAAGCAGCACTTGATTCCGAACTAATGTGCAATCATTTGGTTAAAGAAACGCATTCCCCAAGAAACAAGAGTTAGGGCCAAGAAAATACAGTGGGTGTATTATTGAGCTTAATGGCAGACAATTTTTTAAATCTTCTGGGTGACTTTAGAGAGGATAAACAATCCAGGGAGAGAGGCAGAAAGAGCATTTTTTTTTACTGGCATTCCTACCCCAAGCCTCCATTGAGTTTCTAATGGAAGTACAGTTCAGAACAAGGCGGGGAATTCCTGGGGCCTTGGAAGGATTAGCATGCCTTGATCCTCTCCATTTGCAGCCACAGCAAAGGCAGAAGACAAATGGTTCCATGAGAAGTGGAAGACAATGAGCCCCACAGGAAGGAAACAAGGAAGCAGTACTTCAAAATAAGGAGGCATTAACATGACTACACAAGGAAATATAGCACAGAGACATATTTGAGGACCAGAGCTTACACAGAAAGGTCCAGGTGAATTTGACTGTGCCCTATCCCAGCCATCACCTGGGCAGTAGCAATTAAGTGTCTGTGATGGTTGATTTTAATGTCAACTTTCTGTAAATTGGAATTACCTGAGTTGGGACCCTCATTTGTGGAACTGTCTTAATTGCCTCAATTGATAAGGAAAGAGCCACCCCAAATGTGGGCAGCACCTGCTGGGAGCAGCCCTGATGGAAAGGAGCATGGCCAGGAAGGAAGATTATTGCCTTTTGCTTGTTAGGCCTTCTGTCTCTTGTCAAGTTGACTTTCCCTGTTCTTGATGTTGCTGCTGACTCCTTTACTGACATAAAAGCCAGTGTTTCTAGGCTTCCGTGGTTGACTAGGGTAATGTGGCTCTTCAGGAAACCTCCAAGTTTTCCTGTACCAGATTAGGACTGCTGGAGCACCCAGGCCTGTGGACTGAGCAACTGCTGGGTTTCTTGGCCTCTCCAGTGAGACAGGTACTGTGAGACCAGTCAGACTGCTGAAGCACCCACCCAGCCTCAAGGGCCAAGCATCTACTTGGTTCACAGCCTTTCAGGTGTGGTTCAAATGTTGTTGCGCTTCTAAGCTGATTAACAATATATATGTATATACATCATATATATGTATAATATATATAATATACTTATAAGTTCTGTTCCTCTAGAGAATCTTGACAAATACAGTGTCTGACACCTCCTTCAAATGCTCTTGGTGTTTCTAGTCCACACCATTCTGACCTGTCTAGCTCCTGGCCAGTCCCCAAGCTCATACCTCTCTATAGTATATTTAATTCCTGCCTTGTAATTTTTTACTTCCTAGAAGAGTTGACATTGGTCATGTTAATTGTCTCTCAGGATTCTTCCCCTTTCCAACAGAGCAAGGGACGGACCCTGTAAAATCAAGGGAATATTCACAAAACTACTTGACATAATAAATTTTCTGAAGTCTGGATTCCTTAGTCTCAAAACAAATATATGAAAAACCGTATTGTAGCCCAAAGTCTCGAGTGTCACAGCCACTTTAGCCTAGTCTGTAGCATTGAGAAAAATGATTAGTATTAGGTTATAAAGGCACGAACCCCCAGATAAAAAGGTACATGAGACTTAAGTTACTCAGGGAACATGATGTACTTCCATGTGGGACTGCCAGAGCCAGCCACCTGCGGGCACCTGCTGGAACAGGAGCAGGATCAGAAGGCAAAGGCAGGGAGGGGCAAGATGGCCACTGGGGCCCACACATTTATAGCCATGGAGCGGGACCTCAGGTACAGGGGAAGAGGTCAGAAGATTGACAGCCTGGAGGAAGTGTGTCCTTTGGAATTCTGGGAAGCCCATACCTAACAATTAGTTTTCATAACAAAAAATTTAGAAAAGACGTTCATTACCATTTTTCTACTAAACTTGGATTTTAAAATGTTCATAATAAGAGAAATAGATACCAAATATTATCCTCTTATCTAGAACGAGGAGACTTAGGGGCCTAGGGAGTAGCTCATAGAAAGAGTAAACATTGGTCAATGGGTCTGTTTTTGTGCCAGTACCAGGCTGTCTTTATGTCTATGGCCCTGTAATATAGCTTGAAGTCTGGTAGAGCAATGCCCCCTGTATTGCATTTTTCACTCAGGGTTGCTTTAGCTATTCAGGGTCTTCTGTTTTTCCATATGAATTTAAGGATTTTTTTCCCCCAATTCTGTGAAGAAGCTCATGGGGGTTCTGATTGGGATTGCATTGAATCTGTATATCAATTTGGGTAAAATGGACATTTTTAACTATATTAATTTTTCTAATCCATGAGCATGGGAGATCTTTCCATCTTTTGATGTCATTTTCAATCTCCTTCAGGGGTTTAAAATTTTTGTTGTAGAGATCTTTGGTACCTTTGGTTAGGTTTGTTCCCATGTATTTTATTATTTTTGAGGCTATTGTGGGTGGGAAGATCTTTTATTCCTTCTCCACTCATTTATTGTTGGTGTAAAGAAATGCTACTGATTTTTCCAGGTTAATTTTGTATCCTGCTACTTTACTGAAATTCCTAATCATTTCTAGAAGTTTTCTGATGGAGTTTTTAGCATCTTTTAGGTAAACTATCATATCATCTGTAAAAGGGAATAGCATAACTTCTTCTTTTCTGATTAGTACTCCTTTAATTTCCTTCTCTTGTCTTATTGCCCTAGCAATCATTTCAAGCATTATATTGAAGAGAAGTGACAATAGGGGGCAGCCTTGCCAGGTTCCTGCCTTTAAGGGAAATGGTTCCAATTTTTCTCTATTTAGGATGATGTTGGCAGTGGGTTTGTTATATATGGCTTTGATCATGTTGAGGAATGTTCCCTTCAGTCTGATTCCCTCTAGGTCTTTAAACTTGAAGAGATGCTGGATCTTGTCAAAGGCTTTTTTTCTGCATCAATTGAGATGATCATGTGGTTTTTGTCTTTCAGTCCATTTATGTGTTTTATGATATTTATTGATTTACATCCCTGCAATGGAGCAAAATTGAAGATCCAAACTTGAGCTCATACAATTTCAGCCAGCTCATATCTGACAAAGGGTAAAATAAACTCAATGGAGGAAGGATACCATCTTCAGCAAATGGTGTTGGCAAAATCGGGTTATCATTTGTAGAAAAACAAAATTAAACCCCTACCTCTCACCCTGTACAAAAATCAACTCCAAGTGGATCAAAGATCTCAACATGAAAGTGAAACCCGAAACCCTGAAGGTCATAGAAGAAAAAATTGGCAACAACCTATAAGACATAGGTGTAGAAAAAGACTTTCTAAATTAGACAGCAGCTGCACAGGAAATAAGGTCAACAGTCAACAAATGGGACCTCATCAAACTCCACATCTTCTGTACAGGAAAGAAACAATCAAGGAAGTGAAGAGAAAACCCACAGAGTGGGAGGAAATCTTCAACAGTGACTCATCTGATAGAGCATTAGCATCAAGAATATATAGACTACTCAAAAAACAAAGAAGTAAAAAAAAACAAATGACCTACTCAAAAGATGGACTAAAGAGCTGAACAGAGACTTCACAAGTGAGGAATTAAAGATGGCTGGGAAACATCTTAAAAAGTGTTCAGCATCATTAATAATTAAGGAAATGCAAATTAAAACCACTCTAAGATATCATCTCACTCTGATACAACTGGCTAAGATCAAGAACACAAAAGACACCAAATGCTAGAGAGGTTGTGGGGAAAGGGGAACACTCATCCACTGCTGGTGGGAATGTAAACTTGTACAACCATTATGGAAGGCAGTGTGGAGAATGCTTAAAAGACTCAAAATGAGCTTACCACCTGACCCAGTCTTACCATTCCTGGGTATATACCCACAAGCCTCATCCTACTGGAAAAATACTTGTGTGTCCATGTTTCTTGCAGCTGTCTTCACAACAGGAAGAGCTGGAACCAACCCAAATGCCCTCAACTGATGAGTGGATGACAAAAACGTGATACATCTACACAATGGCGTTCTATGCAGTGGTAAAGAAACACAACATCATGAACTTTGCAGGTAAATGGATGGAACTCTAAGTCATTATGCTAAATGAAGTAACACAGTCCCCAAAAAACAAGTGGCAAATGGTCTCCCTCATTTGTGGATGCTAACACCAAATCCCCAGATGAAAGGCAAGCTGAACAACATTATTGTTATGTTTCTGTTTATCTGAAAGCAACTATGTTGTTATAATGTAAAACTCTTAATGGGCTCTAGAGTTGATCCACCACTTACTTTCAGACCCTGTAATTACTGTATCTGAGTGGAAGGTATGTTTTATTTTAGAGTAATATAAAATTAAAGGAGGAAAAAGTGTATTCCTAAACATAAAAAAAAGAGAGAAAGATGCAGGACAGTTATGGAAGAGTACATGATCTGGGGTGGGGGAAAGGGAAAAAGGGACTCTGTCTAAGCTGAACTGAGAAATGATGTCTGAAATACATAAAATATCAATAAAAGCATTATAAAAAAAAGAATAGACATGTTGTATGCATTAAAGTCAAGCAGGCAGCAGCCATAGGTTTACAGTAGTCCATTTATCAGGTCATGGTAGGGAATGTCAAATATTCAGACATTCTGTTCCCTAGGTGTTGTTTATATGAGGTGATGAAAGTGCGGTCCTCACCTGCACAGTTGTATTCTTGTAAATGATCAGACCCACCTTCATCCCTCAAGATTGATCATTTATCCCGTTTTTATATGGCAAAAACTCATACTTGTTTTTGAGATGATGTTTTATCATGCCACTTTCAATGTTACTTTACTGCACAATAATTATACGTTATCATTTAGAATATTTATTTAATAGTTATTAAAGCAGTTTATTTTTATTAGACTCAGATAACTTTAATCGTGTCTTTTATGTGCATGTAAAAGAGTAGCTGGGTGTGGACCATCCACTCACTTCCATAACCTAGCACTAGACGGGATGAAGCAGAAGAATCAAGGTTGGGTCTAGCCTGTGCTACATATTAAGACTTTTCAAAAAAGAAAAGGAAAACAAACAAAATAAAAGGTGATGTTATGCTCAAATATTTGTCACACTGGAATCCAACTGTTCTGAACCAAGTTAAAACATTGAGTAAGTGTTCATGATTCAACAATGTGAGGAGAAATTGCTATTGTGCCTGAAATTTTCACCAAACTTTGGGGAGGAAATACAGGAGCAATTATGTTATGAGTGTTGAATGTCACGCAGCTCCAAGGCAGAGCTGTGCATGGTATACATGATGGTGCTGGGGATAAAGTTGGTGATGGGCTTGGTTCCATTCCCAGTACTGAAAAAAAAGATACATTTTTTTCGATGAATTTATATTTTTATTGACAAACTAAATCATAGTACATAAAGTTTTGAAGACATACCACTTTCAAATCTAAAAGTCTGTTGGGAATTTTTCATGTATTCCAACATAAACACTGCACAATTGTCAATGTTGAGAACTAATTTTCTCATATATGTAGCATTGTGTGACATTTTCAGGTTATTATAATGTATATAAGCATCACTGGCAATTTTCCAAAATGGGATTCCATATTTTTTTAATTTTTTAAATTTATTTATTATTTTTTATGTGTATGAGTGTGCTGTCTTCATGTAGGTTGGTGCACCCGTGTTGTATGGTGCTGCAGAGGTAAGAAGAGGGTGTCAGATTCCCCTAAAACTGGAGTTAAAGACAGTTCTTAGCTGCCATGTGGGTGCTGGGAATCGAACCCGAGTCCTCTGCAAGAGCAGTTTGTGCTCTTACCACTGAGCCATCTCACCAGTCCCAGGATTCCATATTTTTAAACTCAATGTGGCTAACGATATTTATGCTTCTTCTTCATCCATTGACTTTGTGTTTCTCCCTTCCCAGAAAACTTTCAGGGACTTGTAACAGACCCTGAGTAAATATTATTTACAGAGTGCTTATTAATTGATTTTTTTTTGGAAATTTATATTTTCCTTTGTCAATTTTCCTTTCCAAGTCACCTCAGCATAAATTTGTATCTATTTTTAAAATCCAAGGCAGAGCATCGCAACACATGACTGAAATCCCAGCTACATCACAAAACATTGTTTCAAAAAATAGAAAAATATTGCTTCTTGTCCTTTCGGCTAAGATCAAGTACAAAAAAAAAAGATACATATGTATGTGTTCAGGTAATAACATATTCATGTGGATGAAAACCATCCCATGTCCAAAAGACAGCATTGCATAACAGTCCCCTGGATCCTTGAGCTTGTACATTAAAAAATAATAAAAGCAACTTTATTTCTTCCATTATTTTCTTCAGAGTCTCGCTGTAGCACCAGCTGGCCCTGGAACTCCCTCTGTAGACCAGGCTGGCCCCAAACTCACAGAGATCTGCCTGCTTCTACCTCATGTGCTGGTATTAAAGGTATGAGCCAGTTCTAATATTATTTCTGCTCTCTTTTCCAGGATGTTCTCTGAGCCCTGATGATGGGGGAGTAGATACAAATGTCCCATACCCTGCTGAGCACTCAGAGCAGCCTAGTCTCAGCACTTTGAGCAGTCTCATATTGGCTGCAGAAGGAAGAAGAGGCTCTTTTCTTAAGGAATCAATCACTGATAGGATTCCCATGCCCTAGTGGTGACCCTATGTGCATGTAGGGAACAGTAATTGATCTCAATGGGTTAAAACATGAAGAAATAAACAAATAAAAATGAAAATAGGGCATCAGCATGGTGTGGTGACAAATGTCTTTAATTCCAGTACTTGAGTTGCAAAGCCTGATAGATCTCTGAGTTCCAGACTAGCCTAGTCTATATGGTGAGTCTCAGACCAGTCAAGGTTACAAAGTGTGACCCTTTCTCAAAAAGAAAAAATAAAATCGAGTATGAAGTTGCTAGGAGAGATGGGATTCCTGTGGAGTCTTGAAGGGAGTAGCTGTGGTGATTATCAAGATGTATTGTATACATATAAAAAATTTCAAAGATAAGAATTAAAATGAAAAATAATGAAGATTAAGATACAGTTGTCTCATTGAATAATCAAAAATTTAATTAATTAATGTAAGTAGAATACTGTCAGTATAGCTAAACAACTCTTGAAAGCTTTGATTTTTGTCTGTTTGAGTATCACACGAGTTAGGCCAGGCAGTATGTTCAGAGGGTGAGGCAATTCCTTTGTTATCTTTGAGGCCACATGGTTGTTTTTTTTGTTTGTTTGTCTTGTTTTGTTTTTTGTTTTGTTTTGTTTTTGCACAGAAATGACTATTTGGCTTTACTCTTGGCTAAGGCTTAAAATCCTAGGCCAATAACAATATTTATTATAGTAAAGATTCTTTGATGTCTAAAAGATAATAAAATCATTCAGATTTTATTGAAAAGAGGAACAGAACAACAGAAGCAGGTTCCTTCTAAATATATGATATGCAGCAGTTGTTAACACTCCTTTTAGGACCACTGTGTCAATATGCTCTTTAAAATAGTTTCCTGCAGCTATTTTGGGCCTGTACCTGTTCAATATTTAGGCAAAGGATATTACTAACACTGAGAAAAAATTTCCTGTAGCTTTAACAAACAAGCAAAGCCAAAATGGTCAAATTCTGCTAATGGTACGAGTGGTTAAAAGGCTGATTACTCCTGTGGGTGGAGATCTCCATCTGTATCTAGTGATTTCAGAAGTTTTTGCTTCCTTCAAACACAGGAAATCATGTGGAACCCAGGATAGGAGCTGAAGGGCCCTCTCTTCAGCTGAATCAGGTTTGAAATCTCCTTATTTACCTGTCAGAAGAGAAGAGAATCAAACAACAGAGAAATTTGGCAGCTTTTAGGGAAATGCTGGCCACTGAGAACTTATGAGAGAAAACTACAACAACAAGAACAACAACAACAACAACAACAACAACAACAAATCCACAGCAAACCCAAACTCCAAAAAGCAGTTGTGATACTGGATGGACTGGGATGACAGGCTTTTATAAGAATTAATTAGCATCACCTCCATAATTTTCTCCTGTTTGCATTCATTGCTTCAGGGAACAGCTGTGGCAGGGCACTGAACAGATGGCTCATGTCTATTCCTTAACCCAGACCTTCACCAGTGCCTAGGGTCTTTTCACCTAAAAGCCTGAAAAGTGTTGAAGGGTGGTAGAGTCGAGAACCACTTCACACCTCAAACTAAGAAGACACTGGACTGAAAGAGAACACACAAGAGATGATGAGAGCACGGCCACCTGTCCAGGTCATGGGCCTGGACAGGAGTGCTCTTTTAGGTTTTGAGACAAAAACTAGAGTTCTGGTTTCCAGAAGCATATCTTAAGCAGTCCTCAGCTGGGTTCCCAGAAGGGATCAGTAAGGATGGGAGCAAGGCAGGACACTAAAGAGGCAATCACAGGCAAAGGTGCGAATCCTGTTGAATTCCACAAAACTGAATCCTGAATCCCCTTGCAGCTCTTTTATATCTTTTTTTTTGGCCATCCATTCATTTTTTAATAATAATTAATAAGTAATGAATACAAGCATCCTTCATGTAAAAACAATTTGCAAGTAGCTATGCCCAAACTTATACAACCCAAGTTCCCCATTGTCTAGCTGGAGGGGCTTGTATGTACAAGCATGTTGATCAAATAAGAGTCCAATCTATATTGCTGTAGTTTCACAATTCATCCCAATCGCAGCCCTGACATTCTACTACCCCCCCTCCACAGATTGTTCCCTAGGCTTTAGAAAAGGGGCACAGGTGGACAAGAGGCAAAACAGTCTACTTTCTCTGGAGATGTCCTTTTGGACTCTGATCAGATCAGGCTGTTTCCTTTCATGGGTTGGCAGTTTATCCAGGAAAAACTTTTTAATCCTACTAATGAAGCACAAGCAATTAGATATATAGGCATTTAAACAGTACTAATTATTATTGTAGGTTACATTGGTATAGACACAGATGTTTGGATGGTATGCTAATCTATGAAGTACAGTTTTTTTCTGTAAAAGATAACAAGGTCTTACTGTGGCTTATAATATCTCCTAACCACTAGAGGATGTAAGCTTGTGGCAACAGCTATGAATTATTCCTCCAAGGAGAGAGCTAATAGCCAATTGGATTTGGGATATATAGACATATGGCTGCCAGTGCTGCACAGTATTTCCAGACAGGTGAGGCATAGCTGATGCTGACAGAGGAGTCTTGCTTGACTCAAGGAGACCAATATTTGCTTTATTGACTTAGTGGCTTTTGGTAACACTCTCTGGCATTCCAGAGACCATCTGTACACTTGCAAGTGTGGTCTGAATACATCTTTCCCATGCTTACACCAGGTCTTTGACAGCAGGGCCTTTCCGCCTCTCTTCTTGCAGGTATCCCAGTTTACAGGCAGGAAGCCTTTATCATTTTGGGGGTATTGGACCCCCTAGCCAACATCTCCTTGGCAAAATAATCCATTGCTGATATCAGAGCTCTCCTGTATTAATATATTTTGCTTAATTGCACAGCTTATAAAGACTTTAGTATTATATTTGGCTCTGAATGGAAAATTAACCTTTCACAGTTCCTATGTCTATCAGTCAATTAAAGAAAACAGTTATACCAGTTTTATAAGAGAGTACCTCTATAAGTCAGCTCTAATTTACAGTTAGGAAACGACTTCATTACAATCATGTTTTTCTTTGTTCTATGAAAAGGAGGTAAGAAAGTTCATTAGGACACATTATAAACAGTTGTTACAAGTAGGACCCACAGAGATGTTTGATGACTGTAGCAGTCTGAGGCATTTCTTTCTTTTAATATTTAGATGGGCCAACTTTTCTGCTGGTATTTCTTGGTACATCCTGCACAATGCAAAGCTGTATCTTTTCTTTCTCAGCCATTAAGTTGGTGACGTTTTGACCTGTGGGGGCATGCAAATCTTTTCCCATAGTTAGTTTTAAGATTTAAATTGAAAATTTGACAAAAGGTTTAATATATAACTGTATCCCCCCCCTTTTTTAAAGGTTTCTATCTTTTGACCTATGAATCTAAAAAAGGCAGTTGTATTACACATACCTATAGGCAGGGATCAAGGTGTAATTTTTCATTAAATTTACCCAAGCTGTTTATCATTGCATATATGTTGTTAATTTGGGAAGCAAACTTAATTCCTTTCGCTAAATTATCCTACAGGTAAAAGAAAATGTTACAAGATGATACTGTACAACACAAAAATTATAGAGAACATTTGTATACATTAACCCCAAAGTTGTTTTTATACAAATTATAAGTAAAACAAATGTGGACAACAAATTATATTTCCAATTAGCTTAAATGTATTACCATTTTTATTAAAACCTTTTAACCAATGTTGTTTAATATAAACATTCTTACTTTTACTAAGTCCTAAAATACCATATAATATGTAGACAAAGTTTGAGCAAATTTGGATACCTGTTAAACTCACATCAATTAAATATACATTAATCAAATGTAGACCAGTGTCCCTCTCCCAACCCTCCCACACCAGAAATTCACCATTTCAGTCAGTTCTTTGAAGCAGTCTTTTCTGTTGTTGTTGTTGTCCTTTCTAATATTCAACACTCCTCACAAGAAATATTTACAACTGGGTTATTGGTGCTAGCATCCAAAGCTGAGGGATACCATTCATCATTTGTTTTTTCTAAGCCTGTGTTACTTCACTTAACATAAAATCTTCTAGCTCTGGCCATTTACCTGCAAAGTTCATGATGTCATCTTTCTTTACTGCTGCATAGAACTCCATTGTGTAGATGTACCATATTTTCTCTGTTTACTCATCATTTGGGGGCATTTGGGTTAGTTCCAGCTTTTTGCTATTGTGAACAGGGCTGCAATAAATATAGCTGTGCATGTATCTCTATGGTAAGATGAGCCTTGTGGGTATACACCCAGGAGTGGTATGACTGGGTCAGGTGGTAAGCTCATTTTGAGTCTTCCAAGGGTTCTCCACACTGCTTTCCATAGTGGCTGCATGAGTTTACATTCCCACCAGCAATGGATGAGTGTTCCCCTTTCCCCACAACCTTTCCAGCTCTTGCTATCATTTGTTTCCTTGATCCTAGCCAGTCTTATCAGTGTGAGATGATATCTTAAAGTGGTTTTAATTTGCATTTCCCTAATTATTAGTGAGTTGAACATTTTTTAAGATGTTTCTTAGCCATCTCTAATTCCTCACTTGTGAAGTCTCTGTTTATCTCTTTGCTCCATCTTTTGAGTAATTCATTTACTTTCTTTCTTCTTTGTTTTTTGAGTAGTTTATACACTCAGGAAATCAATGCTTTGTCAGATATATCTGTGGTGAAGGTTTTCTCCCACTCTGTGGGTTTTCTCTTCACTTCCTTGATTGTTTCTTTTGATGTACAGAAGCTTTTGAGTTTAATGAGGTCCCATTTGTCAATTATCCACATTAATTCTCGTGCAGCTGCTGTCTGATTTAGGAAGTCTTTTCCTATGCCTATGTCTTGTAGTCTACTGCCAACTTTTTCTTCTATCACCGCCAGAGTAGAGTTTCACATTGAAGTCTTTGATCCATCTGAAGTTGACTTTTATACAGGGCAAGAGGTAGGGGTTTAATTTCATTCTTCTACAAGTGGTGATCCAGTTTTGCCAACACCACTTGCTGAAGATGCTGTCTTTCCTCCATTGTATCTTCTTGGCCCCCTTGTCAAATATGAGGTGGCTGAAATTGTATGTGCTCAGGTTTGGATCTTCAATTTTCTTCCATTGGTCAACAAGTCTATTTTTTTGTGCTAGTACCAAGCTGTTTTTATGCTTATAGCCCTGTAGTATAGTTTGAAGTCTAGTATAGAGATCCCCCCTATATTGGTCTTTTCACTCAGGGTTGCTTTGGCTATTCGGGGTCTTTTGTTTTTCCATCTTCTCCATTGGAGAATCTCTTGGGGATTTTAATTGGGATTACATTAAATCTGTACAAGAGTTTGGGTAGAATGGACATTTTTACTATATTAATTTTCCCAATCCATGTTCATGGGAGGTTTTTCCATCTTCTGACGTCTTCTTCAATTTCCTTCTTCAGGGGCTTAAAATTTTTGTTGTAGAGATCTTTGGTGTCTTTGGTTAAGTTTGTTCCTACATATTTTGTTGTTTTTGAGGCTATTGTGAGTGGAAATGTCTCCTTGTATTCCTTCTTCAGTTGCTTGTTGTTGGTGTAAAGAAAGGATGCTGATTTTTCTAGGTTAATTTTGTATCCTACCACTTTACTGAAACTTTTAATTGTTTCTAGGAGTTTTCTGGAGTTTTTAGTATCCCTTAAGTAAACAATCATATCATCTGCAAAAAGGGATAGTTTGACTTCCTCTTTTCCAATTAGAACTCCTTTAACTTCCTTTTCTTGCCTTATTACGCTAGCAAGTGTTTCAAGCACTATATTGGTTTCTGTCATTTCCCCCATGAGGATGATGTTGGCTGGGTTTCCTATATGGGGCGTTGATTGACATGAGGAATGACCCTCAATCCAATGCCCTCTAGGACTTTAGCATGAAGGGGAAGCAGATTTATCAAGGCTTACTCATCAATTGAGATAATCATGAGGTTTTTGTCTTTCAGTCCATTGATGTTGGATACATTTAGAGTTTTTGATGTGAACCATCCCTGCATTTGCATTGTATGAATCCAACATGGTCATGAAGATGAGCTCTGAATGGGACTGTATGTGAGTTTGCAAGTACTCCTGTTTAGAAGTTTTGCTCTGTTCATTCATGAGTGGGTGTATAGTTCCCCTTTTTGTGTTGTATCTTTGCCCTGGTTTTTGGTATTGGATGTGATGCTGGCTTCATGAAGGGATTTTGGGAGGTTTCCTCTGTTTGTATCCTTCTAAACAATTTGAGTAATAATGGTTGTAGGTCTGTTTTGAAAATGTTTTATAGAATTCTGCTTGAAACCGTGCTGAGGCCGTGGCTTTTTTTTAGTTGGGAGGGTTTCTTTTAAATCTTCAATTCTTCATATACTCTAGGTCTATTAAGCTGTTGATTTCTTCTTGGTTGAGCTTTGGTGATGCCAGGATTTCAGATATTCTCATCCATTTCTGCTACGTTTTCACAAATCTAGTAAGTAGGAAGTTTTTGAAGTATTCCGTATGATTTTCTGGACTCTTTTCAATTGTCGTTGTGATATTTCCCCTTCATCACAGATTATACTGATTTGGGAGTGTTCCTTCTTTCTGGTTGGGTTTAACTGGATATCTTTGTTTTATTTTATTGATTCGCTTGCTCTGATTTTTTGTGTATTTTTCTTTTCCTGTCCTGCTGTGTTTAGGGATTCATTGTTGTTGTCGCTCAAGTGCTTTTAGCTGCAGTGTTTAGATCGTGTCACTTGGCTCTTTCTGTTTTTTTTTTTTATTTTTTTATTTTTTAATTTTTTTTATGTAGGCACTCAGGGCTATAAACTTTCCTCTTAGGACTGCTTTTAATGTGTGCCATAGATTTTGTTGTGTTGTATTATCATTGTCATTCAAGTTCGAGGAATGCTTTTATTTCTTTCTTTATTCCTTCCTTGACCCATTCATTATTCAGTACAGTGTTGTTTAGTCTCCATGTGTTTTTGTAGGTTGTAGGGCTTATCCTGGTGTTGAAACTGAGTTGAGCTTTATTGCACTGTAGTCTGATATAATGCATGAGATCATTTCAATCTTTTTGTATTTGTTGAGTTTTTTTCTGTGTCCCAGTATGTGGTCTATTTTGGAGAATGTTCCTTGGGGTGCTGAGTAGAAAGCGTTTTCTCTGATGTTTGGGTGGAATATTCAGTAGGTGTCTGTGAGGTCCTTTTGGTGTATTGTATCATTCAGTTCAGATGTCTCTCTGTTTAGTCTTTGTCCTGGTCCTGTTGATCTGTCTGAAGGACTTAGCAGGGTATTGAAGTCCTCTACTATTATTGTGCTGGGGTTAATCTGTGCTTTGAGGTCCTGAAGAATTGTCTTTATAAAGTATGGTGCACCAGAGTTTGGTACATATATATTCATGATTGTTACGTCTTCATCATCAATTGTTCCTTTGATAAAGATGTAATGGCCCTCTTTGTCTCTTCTGATTTCTTTTACTTTGAAGTCTATTTTGTGTAATATTAAAGTAGCAACACCTGCTTTCTTTTTGGTACCATTTGCTTGGAATATTTTTTTCCATCCCTTCACCTTAAGTTGGTGCCTATCCTTGAGATTGAGATGGGTTTCTTGTAGACAGCATATAGATGGGTTTTGTTTCCTAATTCAATCTCCCAGTCTATGTCTTTTGATTGGGGAGTTTGGTCCATTAATATTTAAAGTTATAATTGAAAGATGCATGTTGCTTCCTTTCACCTTATTATCCATTTGCATTGTTAGTCTCGGTTTCTACTTCTGCAGTTATGTTTTTATTAGTTTCTCTTTCTAGGTGCTTGGGGATAGTTGCTCCTCTCTTCTGCCCTTCGAATTGCTTCAAGTAGTTTTCGAAGGATTGGTTTTCCAGACATGTATTCTATCATCTTATTTATGTCATGGAAGATTTTTCTCTCTCCTTCAACTATAATCAACATTTTTCCTGGGTATAGTAACCTGGGTTGGCATCCATAGTCCTTTAACACTGGGAATGCTTTGCTCCTTGTTTTTCTTGCTTTCATGGTTTGTGCTGAGAAGTTAGTTGTAATTCTGTTGGGTTTCCCCTTATATGTGGCTTGTTGTTTTTCTTTTGTGGCTTTCAGAATTTTGTGTTTGTTTTGGGCGTCTAGCATGTTAACTATGATATAGCATGGGGAGTTTATTTTCTGTTCTTGTCTGTTTGGAGTTCTATGTCCTTCTCGTATTTGTATGGGTTTGTCTTTTTTTAGTTTGGGGGAAATTTTCATCTATTATTCTGTTGAAGATCTGATCAATACTATTCTCTTGAGATTCTTCTCCTTCCTCTATTCCTATGATGCGGAGGTTTGATCATTTTCATAGTGTCCCATATTTCTTGGTTGTTCCACTTTTGTGTATTTTTAAATTTTTCATAATCTTTATTTGAGCTTTTTAGTTGCTCTGTGTTATCTTCCAGGTCTTATATTCTTTGTTCTGCTTCCTCAATTCTATTTCTGAGGCTTTTTCCATTCCTTTCCTCTTGATTGGATGAGTGTTCTATTTCCTTTTTCATTTCATCCTGTGATTTCTTTAGTATTTCTACTTCCTGGCAAGTCCCTGACCTAATCACTGCACTCCCCCTTTTATATCTTAAGAGTGGCAACTAAGTCCCAGGGGACTATGCATTGGGGCATCTCTTGAAATGTCCTGCAAATGTGGGTCACCAGTCTTCCTGTGTAGGGAGGTCTTGGAGATCCACTAATGGGACTTCATCCAGTGTCCAATCTATAAAGATCAAAGTCTGCTTATGCTTCAAAAAGGGAAGCCTGGGGCTGGAGAGACAGCCTAGTGGTTAAGAGCACCAACTTCTCTTGCAGAGGACAGAGGTTCAATCCCCAGCACCCACATGGTGGCTGAGAACTGTCTGTAACTCCAATTCTGGGAGAACTCCAGTTCCAGGGGAATCTGACACCCTCTGACCTGGATGCACAAACCTACATGCAGACAGCACATTCATACACATAAAAAAATAAATAAATAAAATTTTAAAAAAAGGAAGCCTGGTCTAGCAAGACCTGACTTTGTCCTTGAGTGGATGGAACTGTTTATTGAAAAGCCAAAAGGAGCCAGAGGCTCCCCCCCCCAAAAAAAACCCCTGAGTGATCCTTGAGGACCAGTTCCTCAACTAACCTTGAGAAAATAAAAACCTTGGTTAATCTAGGCTCTGTGGTCTTAAACATACAAAAGGAAAGTATAACCATAAATAAATAAATAGTAAGTCCTGAGAAATTGTAGTTCAGGTATAAAACTTGAGATCTTAGTAAAAAAGACAAAAGAGCACAGTTGTTTTGCCTGTCTTACTGGCATGTGCAACTACCCTGTGGCTGCCACTGCTTTTGCCATCCTTCAAAGACATGAGACACAGCTTTTCAACCTTCTAATATGGACTGAAGACTCATGTCTCTCCAAGAATCCTGCAAACCTTCAGTGCCAGATGGGGACTGCTGAGAAATCCAACTTGTGGACTGAACTACTACTGGGGTTGCCACCTCTTCAGAGTATAGACTGCCATTGTTGGACTACCCAGGCTGTATCATGGAGATCAGTACATGAAGATCAAGACAGGACATGGTGCTTACTGGACCTCATTTGGTGACCACAGGAAGAGAAAACCCCAGTGTGGAACACAAGGGCAGAATTGATGGTGGTTTGGGCTTGTCAAGGAGGAGCCTTCAAACATGACATCTTTCAGCCTAATAAAAAAAAATCATAAGCTGAAGATGCTAAAACCTATGATGTATGTGACATGCATATATGCATATTTTGGAGTGATGCATATTGGAAGGAATAACAACAACAACAACAACAATAATAACAGAAAGGCTGCATCAAAGAACTGACTAAAACAGTGAACTTCTGATCCAAAGAGTAAACTTCTGCATAGAGAATTTTTAGGGAGACTGAGAAAAAGATGAAAAACATGTTTGGCAGAATGCATGAGCTCTGGTGGGGTGGGGGGTCAGGCAGGCAGGGGGGCATGGGTCTAGATTTGATTTGTAATTTTGTATGAAATCCACAGAGCTTCAATTAAAAAAATTGGCTTTGATGAAAAAAAAAAGAGTGGTCCTAGCTGGGCCTGGTAGCCCATACCTTTAATCCCAGCACTCAGGAGGCAGAAGCAGGCAGATCTCTATGAGTTCAAGGCCAGCCTGGTCTACATAAAGAGCTCCAGGCCAGCTGGGGTTAAAGGGAGACTCTGTCTCAAAAAGACAAGAAACAAACAAGCAAACAAACAAAGAACCAGTGTTCCTGGCCTGAGCCATCAAGCTGGTCCCTCTTTCCCTCACACCTTCTCACTTTCGGTCAAGAGCTGACACAGAAATAAAACCTCAGACAACAAAGCAACCTCAGCTGCCCCAGTGTAGCTTTCTTAGAATGTTTGGGGATATTTGTTGGAAACAAAGTAGTCACTCAATATGGTTTTGGGAGTGAAGCTGTACAGACTGTAAAAACAGCATCCAAGCTGAGGATCAAATGCAGTTGTCTGCTGCATACAGGACACAAAAATAGAGTGCTACAGTGATGAATGTGCTAAGTGTACGCTGAGAACTCTGCTTCTTTCATTGTTCCAGTTGCATTATCTTTTTATTACTGTCATTTATAGTCAAAGATGTACATATAATCATACTGGTTTGAATATATGAAATTGAAGGGCAACGCCACCAAGCAATTTAGTCAAATGATGAAAGGTTATATTTAATCGCAAACCTAGCCTTCTTTCTCTAGTTTGTAGTGACAGGCTAAGTGGGGAATTTTTGTAAGCCTCGGATACAGTTCCAAGACCCAGGAGCTATCAGAGTAATTGGTGAATTGTTGCTCCCATCTGACTTCCTTGACTTCCACTCTCATTGTTATGAGCCCTCACCTTATAGCATGGTGTTGGAGGGTTCCATTTCTATTGGCTCCTTGAAGGATGCTTAGATGGCTAAGGAAGTATGATTATCCAGTTTTGATTAGGAAGGCCAGTGCTTCAGAGCACAGATGTGGGTTTTAGATAGGACAGGGCTTAGGTGCTAAGTTTAAGTTAAGACACTGGCATTTTCTTAGTTTTCTCTCCTTCAAAACTGTTCCTGGACTTTAGTCACTATCTGGACGGAGTATTTCTAGTTCTTGGAATCTTGTTAAAAGAGTTGGGAAAGATCCACATAGAAATAGTAAAACATCACAAGGTTTTATTGTGCTTAAAGCAAACTTACACCTTTTGGATATACTGACAAGAGAGGCAGTGGCCCAGCTGAGTGAGAGAGATTCAAAGGCCCAGTTATTGCTTTATAGGGTCCAAGGGAAGGAAGAGCTCATTGTTAGGGTGGCTCGTGGTAATTTGGGTGGTTCTTGGCTTTGATTGACAGACTTGAATTAATAAGCTTTTCTTTACTGGGCAGTTCCTTTCCCTTGATACACGAGACTTTAATCATATTGTGGTGGTTTGAATGAAAGTGTCCCCACATAGGCTTTAAGTATTCGGATATTTTGTCTCCAGTTGGTGGCACTGTTCTTAGAGGTCTTAGAAGGTGTGGCCATGCCGGAGGAAGTACATTATTGGGGGCAGGCTTAGTGAGTTTAACAAGCCTTGTGGTCTCCAGTCTCTCTTTCTCTCTTGACTTCCTGTGCTCATTGCGAGATGTGACCCTCGGCTTGCTGCTTCAGCAGCCCCGGGCCACCATGCTTGGAACCGTCAATTGTGAGCTCAAATAAACTCTTCCTTTTATAAGTTCCCTTGGTCATGGTGGATTTATCACAGCAACAGAAAAGAGACTAATACACATATATACTCAGTTATGCATAGGCATAAGGTGGTAAACAGATTATCCCTAAAATCTCATTCAAATACACAGTTTCCCTTATTGTTCATGCTCCTAAAACCAGACTGTATTGGTTCCCTGGATCTCAATCCTGTGTATATCCAAGAAACATGTTTGAATAGAATAGGGATGTTTCTGAGAGGTTCTTACTTATCTTATTAAAAAAAAAATCACAGGCTGCTTAGGTGCATTGTTAGAAAAAAAGGTGTGTTTATTGCACAGGCCACATGGAGTCCCAGCTGGCTAAGCTTTGCCTATGCTTGCCTACTTCAAAACTAGCTTGTGCTAAGAATTATACAGGCAATATGGATAAAGCACTAGACCCAGAGCTCAGTGTGGAATTGAGTTTTCAATAAATGTTATTAAATATGTTTTTATTATTAACCTTCATGATTCTTTTCAAACTACTCAAACTCTGGCCATCTTTCCTCTCAAAAGGTTTCCCTCTTTGCCACATTGAATGTCAATGTGGACTTCTTTTCAGGACTTGAAAATGATTCAGCAAAGTGAACCTTTTGGTTAATGTTGTTTACTGGAGTGGGATTTGAGTGGTGGCAATTTAGACACATAGCTGGCAGATGGCAGATAGCCTTGGGAGGCTACACCATTTGCTTAGAATACAAAGTTTGAATTCTCTCTTCACCAGTCATTTCAAAAATGAGCATCACCTAGAATTTCACTGAAGCAAATGGACCTGTATTTAAAATCCTTGTGAAATAATCCCTAGTTTAGTATTTATTTACAGCCCGGAAGCTCTGCAGGTACAATCCCAGTGGGGACTTAATCTTAAAAGCAAATTCTCCAGGTCTCTTGGAGTTCTTGTGCTTTGTGTGTCTAGAAAGATACATTTGAAATCCGGCTTCCACCCAACTTCCAGCCTCATGACAGAAATAAAAATTGAGAAAGAATTTTTCTCCCTAATTTGTAAAGCAAACAAGCGAAATAAAAAGAGCGGGAGGAAGCCAGCTGTTGGAAAGACAGCCAAATGGAACAGTGTTCAATGGGTGAGAAATCACAGCCTGAATAGAACTAGAATAAAGGTGGTCTCCAGGTTTTCAGACCTCTCATCAAACAGCTAAGTGGAAGGAAGCACCAAGTGGTAATTGAGGGACATCGATGACAGGGCTGAGAGGAAAAATAATGGCTCATCTTTGTGCAGTCAGAGACTTTCCTATCAATCAGAGGTGGCTGACAGGCTAATTTCAAAGCTATGAGTTGAGGACACTCAGAGCAGAAACACGGAAGGAGTTTCCTTTGCCCAACCTGCAAGGTAAGTGGACATGAAATCGAACTTCACTTTGCCACTAGTCTTCTTCATAGTGTTCTCACCTGTGTGAACCAACCTGCTCACTGTTCTTGACAAAATGTAAGTCTCAATACAGATGTGCCAGAAGGAGAACACAGCTAATACAAAGGGAAGTCACATTTACTGTACCTTGCCTGTGTGCACTGATCTTTACAGTGCTGGGTCACCCTAGAAAGAGTGTACCACTAATTCCCAAATATGGAGGAAGGCACTTTCCAAACTATAACCAATAGTTAGCTTGTATAGCATAGTTTACCTTGTATCTCAAGAATTCTGTTTCTGAAACCCGTCCTCTGAGTCTCTAACTGGACTGCCTTCCACAAAGAATCTCTTCATGGAAAGTAAGACTATGAGAACCTAGAATGTCGTCGGAAGAGACAAGGAACACAGAACCACACTTCAAACACAAATGTTTCTGTGAGGGTAGGCTTAGCAGTAGTCTACTTTGAGTGAACAGGTGTGGTGAGAAGACTGCATTTACACCCATACAGCAAAGAGCCAGCTTTTCAGACTCCCATCATCCATTCATTTAGCCAAGATGGTAAGTCAAGTCATTGCCCCGTGGTAAATACTGTGGTCATTGAATGAAAGCCAATTCTCTTTATACCAGTTGCACCATGAAAGAGGAAAAGCCATATAAAGGAAGAATTAGGAAGCATTCTATGAAAGTTAAAACAGTGGTTTAAAGTAAGCCCTTAAACAAATACTAAAGAGGAATCAGAAAACTTCTGACTCAAATATTGGATAGAGAGAGCTCTCTAAATTTAAAAATGATGGTAGAGAAAACATTCAGAACTGCGGCCCTTCAGCACTGGGATTAGGGAAGTATGCCACCTGACTTTTACATGGTTTCTGGGCACTGAACTCAGGTCTTGTGCTTGAGCTGCAAGTGCTTATCCACTGAGCCATGTCCCCAGCCCTGGGCTTTGTCTTGAAATGAATATGTAGGGTTTGAACAGCCCTGACCTGCTGGCTGAAACTTTTCTTGCCCATTTGTTGTGATTTTAATAACTACTATTTTTAAACAACTTTTTACTTGACATTCATATTTTCTTTGATCAAGTACTCAAAACATTGGCTATTTTAAAAGATAATTTTTATAATCTGAGAATTATTTGTGTATTCTGGGCACAAATTGTTTATCAGATGTTTATTTTAAAAATAGTTTCTCTTAGTCTATGACTTTCTGTTAGTTGAGAGTGCTTCCATGTATCAGAAATTTATAATTAAAATATTTTATTTATTTTATGTGCAGGAGCATTTGCCTGCTTGTAAGTAGAACCATGTGTGCAGTGCCTGAGGAGGCCAGAAGAAGGCCTCAGAGTCCCTGGAACAAGAGTAAAGGATGGTTGTTAGCTACCATGTGAGTCCTGGGAACCAAACTTCAGTCCTCTACAAGACCTGCAAGTTCTCTTAACAGCTGAGCCATCTCTCCAGGCCAGAAGCTTTTAATTTCGATGAATTCCAATTTATTACTTTTTCCTTTTGTGTGTGTGTGTGCGGTGGGGGGTTGTATTGTATTGTCATCACCAAGGACCCTTTCATTGCTCAAGGTCACAAAAACTTTCCCTTGTATGTTGCTATTTGCCTTCTGTCTTGCTTTTACCTGAAGAGGATCCTGGCATAGGTGTTTTTCTCTGAAAAGCAATTTATCTTTGCCTTGAATTCTTAGCCTACTGATGAATTTATTAAAATCTATAGTATTGTAAGTCATCTAGATCTTTCACAATTTTAATGCACAAGTGACATTCTAATGTGTCTCTGTTAGTCAGTGTTCTCTAAAGAAACAGAATCAATAGAATGAATATATAGCTATATACAGATTTATTGATTTGCTCATGTGACAGAGCTCACGGAGTCCAACAATAGCTGTGCTGCGCAGGAGAGGCTGAGAATCCTGGGAACTGCTCAGTCTACAAGGCTGGATGCCTCAGTAGTCCCAATCTGGTGCTGAAGGCCTGATGGATTCCAGGAGATCTGCCGGTCTCAGTACAAGCTGGGATCCAAAGGGTTGATCACAGCGGCAGGACAAACTCACCAGTGAGAGAGAGGCAAGCTGCAGGAAAAAGGGACCAGCTCCCTCTGCCGTGGCCACATTTACAGTGGGCCATCTGGCTTGAGGTAGTCCAATCTGAAGATCTTTTTCTCTTATTTGTTCACCCCTAGTCCAGTCAAGTTGACACCCAGGATTAACCATGACAGTATCTTTATATTAGTGTACTGGAGTAGAATCCATAAGAGGAATATTGTAAAATTTGAAAAGTTCTTTATTTTATTCACTATTTCCATGACTAAAAATATTCACAATATAAAACTCTATGTATAGTATAATCTCAGCATGAAATAAGCTCCTACTGTGTGTTAAGCCTTTTGGCAGGTAGTGATAAACAAGATGGTTATTGTCCTTTATTTGCAAAGAAATGGTAATGAACATTCTGCTGTGTAAATATTGAAAAATCTATATATCAGAAAATAGCAGAGTATTTAAGGACATGGCAGAGGGAGCTGGTCCCTTCTTTCTCCTGCGGTTTGCCTCTCTCATCTGGTGAGTTTGTCTTGCTGCTGTGATCAACCTTTCAGATCCCAGCATGTACTGAGACCGGCAGATCTGGAATCTATTCGGGCCTTCAGCACTAGATTGGGACTACTGAGACATCCAGGCTTGCGGACTGAGCAGTTCCCTGGATTCTTGGCCTTTCCAGTGTGGTGTAGCTACTGTTGGACTCCTTGAACTCTGTCACGTGAACAAATCAATAAATTGTATATAGCTATAAAAAAATAAAAATAAATAAAAATGACAACAATAATCTTGGGAAAACTTTGAGTTGGTATGACAAAAAATAAGGTTTGGTGTCAACAGAGCCCAGGAAGCATAACAAATAATAGCAAAAACTATAGTGAATACAGCCAGTGTTTCCCATAGATCACCATGGGTTCTTCACCATGCTGCAGCTCTGGCTTCCAGCACCTGCTTCTTTCTAAGCATTGTCAGCAATGTTTCTGCTCTCTTAGCTAACAGGATCTGGCTTGAACAGGATACATGAACTGTCAGAACAGCTTGGGAATTCGTGTTTGAACCCAATCTTCTCACCCTGAGAACAGTCCTTAAGCATGGGCCAAGAGACAAGTTCCTTAATTTGATGAGGGTAATCTTTAGGTGTGACCGCTACTCTTCCCTTCCCTTCCCTCCCCCACCCCTATTATTTTTTCCTAGGAATATTTCCTAAGATGTTACATTCCTACGAATCCTCATCTTAGGGTCTCCTAGATAGCCCCCTCCTTCTATGCTCTTAAAATATGTATAAAACATACCAAAAACACAAAAGAAAAAAAAAAAGCTAAGCGCAGACTAGGGATTCATCAAAAAGGAAAGATGGGACCGGGGAGATTGCTCAGTGGGAAAAAGTGTTTGCAGTGTGAACCTGACAGCCCTGGCTCAATCTCTAGATCCCAGTGTAAAAAAATGATTCTCAAAAGTTGTCCTCTGATCTGCACACATGTCCCATTGCACACATGCGCACATACATGTACCCACACACACACCTGCACACACACATACAATACTCATAAAATAAAAAATAAAAGGAAATGTATCTTCTATAGGGTATAGCTATTCAGTGGGTGTTCAGGTTTGATTTCTTCTTCTGTGATAAAATGCTGACCAAAAACAACTTAGGGGAAGAAAGGTTTATTGGGGTCACACTTACCCATCACTGTCCATCGCTGAGGGAGGTTAGGGCAAAAGCCTCAAGGCCCGAGCCTGGAGGCGGGAGCTGCAGCAGAGACCATGGAGGAGCTCTGCAGACTACTCTGTGCTCCCTGGCTTGCTCAGCTGCCTTTCTTTTTTAATGTAATTTTTCTGAATGTTTTTCACATTTCATACAAAACATTTTAGCCATCTTTATAACCCCTTTCTCATCTGTAGCACATACCCCCTCCACTGGATTTTATGCATTCTTTCATATGCCTTAAGCCCTATTGAGTCAAGTTAGTATACCCAGACGCCCCTCAGTACATGTTCATCCACTGGGGTCTAGTCAGCCTGTCTGGAGTCTCTCATTTAAAGAAGATCAACTCCCTCACCCCACAGTAATCAGCTGCCTACAGTTGCTTGGCTAAGGTTGGAGCCTGCTGCCCATTTCCCCAGTTTTGTGCTGGGTTTATGTCTGATTGAATAGTCATGGGTCTTGTGCGAACTGCTACCATTGCTGTGGGTTCATATGAGCAAGGTCCCTTTCTTAGATAGCCAGGCCCACCTGCCTAGGGATGACCCACAGTAGGCTGGGCTCTCACACACTGCACAGCAATGAAGAAAATTCCTCACAGATATGACCACAGGCCATTCTGACTAGGAAATTCTTCAGTTTGAGAATCGTCTTCCCAGGTGACAAACACTAACCAGCATACTAACCAGTGTGTTTAAGAAACTAAGGTCGTTTTTTCCTCTGCTGTTAGTCTCTCAATGTTGAATAACTTCTCACAGTGCTCCCATCTCCCAATTCCATTTAACTCTGAGGGTTCTCCTGATTTCCTTCTGCCATCTAAGACTCTGGATGCATTTTTCTTTCTTAATTTGTTGTTTTCATTACAACAATGGCCTATGTGAAGGGATGGTGGTAGGGAACCCCTTTCTATTTATTTACCTTGTTATGTTAATTAGATGTGGGACCAAATGTTCTCCATGTCAGAACCATTACAACAGACACTAAATATTTCTGTTCCCCAAATCCAAGCAGATGGTAAGTGTTGCATGTTTCTCCATCTTAAGGTGTATCTGGCTCTAAGAGAGCATCTGTCCTTCAATGGCAGAGAGGCACCCTCCACCCTACCACTGTCCCAGAACTTTGTGGGGGTGCAGTCTTCCATCTCTTTGCTCATGAGGTTCAGCTGGGCCTCACTCTATTAGCCAGTTCCACACCCTTCATGGTTCTGGTGATTATAGCAGCGATGGGTAAATATTCAGAGTTGAGCCAGTCAAAACCTTTGCTAGGATTTTTGCTGAAATTCTTGGAAAAGTGCTTTCCTTTGATTTTTTAGACACTAAGAGTCTTGGTCATACTGAGCTGTTGAGAGCCACGTGGATCACAATATGGAGAAGATCTACCAGAAATCAAAGCAGCCTATGGGAAGACAGAGCTTAAAGAGGAGACTGTTAATGAGGACTGGGATCATTTTAGTAACTGGAAAGAGCCCTTCATTTCAATTAAGCCAACGAATGCCTACTTTTGAGTTCCGTTTCCGTTATATATGGCCAGCCATGTAGAATTTGATTTACATAATTGTAAAGAGAATATACACACACATGTGTAAAGGCAGTCTTGGAAGTTTCATAATATTTCACTAGAAAATAAAGAAAAGTTCTGTTCTGGATTTTAACTTTTGATGTCCTTGTTTAGTTTTGTTTGATTCTCCAGTGTTGGTGATTGAATGTAAGGCCTTTCAAATGCAAGGCACAGTTGTAATACTGTGCTGTATCCCAAGCCCCTTGGAGACTTCTTATAAGACTGGGGAACATACTTTTTGCAGAGCAATGTTAATTAGACTTTTTTTTGTCTTTCTTTCTATCCCCAGATCATGCCCTGGGTTTTACCAACCATGAGGCCTAGAAACATTTTAGTTACTCAAACACAAGGCAGATATATGGAATTCATACCCTTTCTTTCCAAACTTACTCAGGCCAGGTCAAAATATTATGCAATACAGAAATTAATACTGTCCCTACCAGAGAAGCTTTTGCAAAAGTAGAAAGGTGTTACTACGAGCAATGCACAATACAAAATGCTCTACTATTGTTTTAGGTTGAAAAGAAAATGTTCAAAGAAATACAATTCCAACAGTGACCTAGCAATTAATCTTAATCATATTAGCAGGTTCTGATGAAAGTGGCACCAAATTAAAGAAAGCAAACAGTTTTGTAAAACAAAAACTCAGAGCTGGATTCAAAGTTAAATAATATAAATTTTCCATAAACAAACTTGTCAATGTAGATATACAAATATTTCCATTCTCTTTGCTGAGGAATTCCACATATGGCACTATAAATTAAATAAGAAATCAGAAAGTCTGATGAACAGCTATACATTATATTTTCCTTTGGAGAATGTTTTTGGATAAATTTAAGTGGCTAACAATAAGCACATTGTTGAATGAATTATGACCCAATTATTATGAGATATGATTTCAAAAATAGCTCGGAGGTCTGAGTAGGAATATGGTAGAGGCAGATCATTTTGAAAAGACCTGACTTGTCTAGAATCCTTAGTTCATAACTGTGAGATGTTCTAAAATATTTTATGTATTATTTTATGTGTATGAGTGTTATGCCTACATGTATGTAAGTGTGCCAGAGTCATGCAATGCCCATGGAGGTCAGAAACAGTTTGTCAGGTTCTCTGCAGCTGGTGTTATGAACAGTTGTTAGCCACCATGTGGGTGCTGGGAAGAGAATCCAGGTCCTCTGAAAAGGCAGTCAGTCCTCTTAACTGCTGAGCTATCTCTCCATCCCCATCACTGTGAGATGTTGATACACATTACAAAATGTGGACTTCTGCCACTTTTTCATGTGTCAGCTGTTGGGTGCATTCTGTGAATAAAATCTAAAGGACAGCTGACACATAATTATTTTTCACCAATGTTTATAGAATAAATGGGAAAATCTAAATGGATTTATGCCATGTTGAGGGGAGGATGCCTATGAGGAGTGAAATGCCAATTAATAGAAACAGAAGAGACAAGATCAGATGGGTAGCATTTTATTTCTTGTGATGGGTGAAGGAGTGCATAATTTTATATATATATATATATATATATATATATATATATA
>VZQC01007541.1:3630410-3656115 GCA_009823505.1 Rhizomys pruinosus | reverse complement strand
AGAATACATGAACTGGGGTGGTGGGGGCGGGCAGGGAAAAGGGATTATGTCTGAATTGAACTGAAAAATGATGTATGAAACACAAAATAGCAATAAAAGTATTTTATTTATTTATTTATTTATTTTTTATTTATTTCTGTATGTGTATGAATGTATTGTCTGCATGCAGGTTTGTGCACCCGTGTCGTGCAATGCCGTGGAGGTCAGAAGAGGGCATCGGATTCCCCTGGAACTGGAGTTCTCCTGGAATTGGAGTTTCGGACGGTTCTCGGCCACCATGTGGGTGCTGGGGATCGAACCCAGGTCCTCTGCAAGAGCGGTCGGCGCTCTTAACTGCTAGGCCATCTCTCCACCCCCAAAAAAAGTATTTTAAAAAGAAAAGAAAATCCAGTTTGAATTAGGCTGCACCTCTATTTCAAATCTTTTATAATTTCCAGTAAATTTGGAGAAAAAAAATGTGCCCTGATAATTTACTCATATAACCCAACCCAGATTAACTTTTACAATTAGTTTCTTACACTTAGGTATCCACATTTTCAACCTAACTCCTTCAACTTGTTTGAATATATTTAGTTTATTCCTGCAACAGAGCAGGATTCTTTCAGTTTTCAAAACCCTTTCCTTCCTTCCTCCCTCCTGCCCTCCCTCCCTTCCTCCCTACCTTCCCTCTTTCTTTCTTTCTTTCTTCCTTCCTTCCTTCCTTCCTTCCTTCCTTCCTTCCTTCCTTCCTTCCTTCCTTCTTTCTTTCTTTCCTTCTTTCTTTTTTTTGAGACAGGGTCTCCCTGTATCCCCAGCTGACCTAGAACTCACTCTGTAGACCAGGCTGGCCTTGAACTCACAGAGATCCACACCCCCCTGCCCCGCCTCTGCTTCCCTAGTGCTATGACCAAAGGTGTATGCCACCACACCTGCCACTCTGTGATTTTCTTTTACCTCTCAGCAGTGCTTGCTTCTAGGCTTGACTCTCTCCAAAGTCATCTACATCTCTGCCTAAGAAAATGGTCCTAAGTTGTAAATGATCTGAGTTTTATACATTAAAATGTCTTTCTAAGATAAGGTTTACATTTGCAAACTTGTGTTCAAATAACCACTCACTTCAGCAATCATTTACCTTTGGTCTTTCTCTGATTGTGGGGCCCTGTTACTGTCACTATAGCCCACAGGTTCCGTGTTGCCCAAACCTGTGTAAAATGCTCCCATTAGCCCTGGTACTAATTCAGTCTATCACACTTATAATTATGAGTGCAAAACCAAACTACTTCACTTTATTTGTTCATTTGGGGGGAAGATACCTTGGATATGACAACAATTATAGTTGATAAGAGCCACAGGCAAGTTTAACATTAATCTTAAATATATTTGTAATTAATAAGTAAATAATAGCTAAACAGGATTTTAGATATGTAATGATAGTATAGTACGAAGAATATTATTTTTCCTCTTATCAAAGTAAGTTTTCAGGGCTGGAGAGATGGCATAGTGGTTAAGAGCAGCACCAACTGCTCTTGCAGAGGACCCGGGTTTGATCCCCAGCACCCACATGGCGGCTGAGAACCTTCTTTAAAACTCCAGTTCCAGGGGAATATGACACCCTCTTCTGACCTCCACAGCATTGCACGACATGGGTGCACAGACCTACATGCAGACAGTACATTCATACACATAAAAAATTAAAAAAATTAAAAAGAATAAGGTTTCAATATGATAAACATAAGGCACATACTGAGATCATGATAGTAACTGCACACACAAGAAATTGAACTGAATACAAATTTAATTTTGATTTGATATTTTTATGCTGTTTTACATTTTATTCTTGTGTGTGTGTGTGTGTGCGCGTGTGTGTGTGTGTGTGTGTGTGTGTGTGCATGGCACTGCAACACATTTTGTCCATTTCACTGCAACACGAGTGGAGAACAGGACAAATTGTGGGAGTTTGTTCTTTCCTTCCACAATATTGGTACACAGGAACTAACTCAGGTTGTCAGGTTTAGTAACAGTTACCTGCTAAGCCATCTTGTAGGCCACAAAAAGTGAGATCAGACTTTTTGTTTTTACACATGTTCATTTATCATGGCCTGGGTATTCATCATTGCCAGGAAGTGCATGCGGAGGTCAGAGGACAAATCTTGGATGTTGGATCTCTCCTTCCATCATGTAGGTTCCAGGGATTAAACTCAGGTTGCCTTCTTGGTGACAAATGCCTTTAATAGCTGACTATGATCAGTTAGTAGAATACCCTTTTCCTAGCTAAACTACTGGCCTACAAATATTGATTTTATCCATAATTTTTCAACTAACTGGATTTTGATTAAGTGACCCTTGGAGTTTTCAGGACTCCTTCAATGATTTGGATGTAGTTACTAGTTTAACAGTCAGACTGTATTCTGCCTTGCTTAGTTGAGAACCTCTTTGTTTTACATTCCTCTATGTCCCAGTCATTTCCTATAGCAAAGCTGCTTGTGACAAGGGACGAGTTGGCTTTTAGTGCTCCATGATCCCATATGATCACATGGCTGCAAGAAAATGGTCTGAATTGGTACTAGAGCTATTGACTTAACAGTCATGGATTAAACAAGTAAGAATTTAGCACGCGCTATAAGCTAAATTAGGCACATCCTTCATGATGCTGTTTTAGTAATCCTTGCTGTTGTGATGCTGTTTTAGTAATCCTTGCTGTTGTAGTGCAAATGGTGGTGGAGGTGTTAAGAACAATGACATTTATGAGCTCTGCAGTTTGATTTTAGAGAGCATGCATAATGTCTCTATTAGTCATTACAGTAGAGAATGATTTTCCTCACATTGTCTCAGGTTACACAGCCTTTGTCTCAAGAGGGATGTGTACTTATGTTACTGTTTGCTTGCTTCCTTAGGGCTCATACTGATCCCAACTACCCCCAGGTCCCACAGCTTCCTGAGCCAGCCTGTGGAAGGCTCTTTCATTCTTTCTTTAAAAACCTTGCCCAGTCTCAGTAGCTCAAATGTAGAGTCCCGGTTTTCATAACTTCTTGCCATTACTAAGGTTCCAGTTTGCACAGAGAATCACAGATCTTTCTCTTCCAAGGACCTGAGGGGTAACTTCTCTCAGGTCTGACTCACTCTGTCCCTCCTCCCTGTGTTATTCTTCCCATTAGTCCCAAGCCTTTGGATCCCAGGAAGGGTTCCTTAGTGCAGATCTAACTTGTGCTAGTTTCTCCTTACATATCATCAGATAAGAAAAAAAACAAAACAAACAAACAAAAAAAAAACAAGCCAATATCTCCATCTCTTCCTCCCATTTATTTTTACTTTTCTTGTCAAGTCAGAGGCCAATGCAGTTGATAACAACCACGTATGTTTGTCTTGGTGTAAGTCTTTCCTTATGTCAGCAAGTTTTATCTGTACAGACACCTAACCCTCATTTCCATGACTTAATGCCCATGGCAAGGACAGCCATCGTTGCTGGCTAATTCTGCTTATCATCTATTTCTATATGCACTTCTTTCAGAGTCTGCAATGTGTTTTTTTGTCTGTCAACCATTTGGAGGGTACATTCATAGTCCCATGGCAGGCCTCATTCATCAAGGAGGCAAGCCAGCACATACCTTGTAGAGGAAGGTAAACACCCTGGGGTTCCCACCAAAGTTACTCCATTATTAAAGAGCTCAGGCTTGGTTGCATGTCATCACCCATCACAGAAAGCATATAGCTGTTGCTCCTGCGTAGAGCCATGCCGTTCCCTGCCATGTGGGGAAAGATAGCTATAATGAGATTGTACTTACAGATAGTTCATACTCAGATGATCAGACATTTGGGGGCCCACATACCTGCTCTTTCCCAACTCATCTTTGGCTCCATTGGTCCCTGTAAAAGGATCAACTGCATTGAATTATTTTTCCTGGGGAAACAAGACAAATGTCTATTCACTCCAGATAGGCTGAGTACAGACCAAAGAGATGCTTCCCCCAAATCTAGCATCCTCAATTGATGTGTTTACTGGAGTTACTTATAGCAGACTGGGTAATGGGTTACTTATAGGAACATAGGTGACTCAGAGGAAGCTGCATCATCAAAAAACCAGCCCAAGCATGGGTGATAAGTCCTGAGATCTGCATAACAGTTGTTACCTGTACAACTTGTAGGTAGTTCCACCCCAAATCCCCCTGATTTCCAGAAGTGATTTGCTACTTACATAGCCTCAAGGAAGGACCTCCTATATACCTTTTTAAATTTTATGAGCTTCCTGAATGTATCGGTTAATATTGTCAACTTGACAGAATCTATAATCACCTAAGAAATAAAGTTCTGGGAATGTACATGGAGGAGTCTATTTATTAGATTAATTGAAAAGCATATGACACCATTCTCTGGGCTGTGTCCACACCAGATATAGGTCATAAGCAAAGTCACAGATTTTCCATTTGATGCCATGGTTTTAAGGGTAAAATAGAGTCAGTATATTTCACATGTAGAAGAGTAGAAAATATCTGAAAACAGAATAATTAATGTAGTACAAATATCATATAAATATTCTATCCTATCTCAATGGGAACGACATAGCTCATGTTTTATTGATGTGGAGATTGACTCTGTATCGTAGTTAAGGGAGTAGTAGAAATTGTGATTTAAACAGGGGCTTCAAGTTCACTTGGGTCCTTAGCACTTTGGCCACTGACCCATGAAGACCAGGTACAATAGGTGATCGCCTTACAGCCCAGGCTCCAATGTTAGATCCATGAAGCCCAGGTACCTCAATTAACAGACCTGCAGCTTACAGTAAAGCTAGCTGCTTCATCCAGTTTACAGGTGCACGAGAAAGTAATAAATTCTCTGCTTTGCAAATTAGATTTTTGTGATGGTCTATTTTGCAGCAAAATCTGAGTTATATTTTAGATTTATTACACAGAAAATGCTTGCCTCAAGGAGAGAAAAAAATGGCAATATAATAGTGTTTGGTGCTAGAAAGAGGGGAATAACTAAATCTCAATGTAATTTATAGCCCCAGATAATGATCAGCAATGAGCTTACAAAGAAGTCTTTGTCTTTTTGACACCAGTGGCTTCTCTACTTTTAACTCAATGATTTTGGCGAAAGTCTATCCTAGCATTTGAATCATTATTTTGTGCATCCTTTAAATTAAGAAGTAAGTCTTCTACATGGATTGAATATGAAATGTCCACAACAAGCCGACGTGTTTGAACACTTGGTCTACAAATGGGTGGCTCTGTTTGGGAAACTAGTGCAAACTAGGAGGTGGAGCCTCACTTGAGGAAGTGAGCTATTGGGAACCATCTTGGAGCTTGTTATCTGAGTCCCACTTCCAGCTTAATCTCCATTCCCTGAATATGGATGTACCATCACCAACCAGCTTCCTGCTCTGGCACCAGGTCTCCCCTGGCTGCTGCTAAGTTTTCTCTGCCATAATGGACTGTATCCCTCTGGAACTGTAAAACAAAACAAACCATTTTTCCCTTGTATTGCTGTCATCAGGCTATTTTATGACAGCAACAGGAAGAGAAATTAAGACAGTGTTCTTTGTTTGCACTATTTAAAGTATTAGCATCTAATACCTTGGGAATGGTGAGGAGGAGTGGAGTTTGGGCTGACTTGGAATGTACTTTCTTAGCAGTTGATTACATGTTGCAGAATTCTATTTGTAAGCCTAGAAAATTACCACACATAGTTCACCATATGGCACAGCTGACTTTGTTAAGGGAGCTATTGTATTTGAAAAATCAAAAACATTCACTAAATTCTCAAATTTCCTTTTTTTCCTCCCACTGTCATAGTTTCCATGACTACGTTTCACAGCCCCATGTTACATTTTAAATGTAAACAATTTTTACAGAAAAACACTATGAAGAATTTTGAGAAAGATCAAAATAAGAGAGATGTTTAACCTTCTGGTCAAATGATATATGCTGAATTCTGCTATCTTGTTTGGGACTTGGCAGAATACAAATAAGAAATATGTTTTTAGAACATGAGTCCTCAAATTTTTATGTTAAGGTCCTGTAAGAAGATATAGATGTCAGATCTTTTTTTTATTTTTTTGTCTTTTCAGGGTCTCCCTGTAGTCCCAGCTGGCCTGAAACTCACTATGTAGACCAGGCTGGCCTTGAACTCACAGAGATCAGCCTACCTCTGCCTCCCAAGTGCTGGGATTAAAGGCATGTGCCCCCATGCCATGTGGCTGCTGGGAATCAAACCCAAGTCCTCTGCAAGAGCAGTCAGTGCTCTTAACCACTGAACCATCTCTCCAGCCCCTAGTTGTCAGATCTTAAACTTCACATAGTAAGTAATTGCTGGCAAGAGAAAACTTCTGTATATGGAACTAGATTGTAATATGTCTGGACAGTCCTTAAATACTTTGTTTCCCTCTTTGTGATTTCATTATCCATTTGTCTCACTTTATGGATTATCCTGACCTTTTCTATTACTGTATGAGAGGAAGGGTGGCAATATCTATATCTCCTTATGAATTTCTTAGAATAAACATATTCAGATAAAAATTTCTTCTTTTTCTTAGTAAAGGAATATTATATTTATTTTTAATTCTACTATTTGGAAGCATTCCTTAGATATGCTCTTTTCCAGTGTACCTTTTACTTTATTAAAGGTCATAGTTTCTAGTCCACAAATCTATTACTGTGATTAACATGAACAGTGCTGAGACTCTGGTGGGCCACATCCAGTCCCGGGATCTTCAGTGTTGTATGTTGTAGCTCTACTGCAAGGACATTGGAGAATTGGTACTAGAGAAGAAAACTCCAAATGGGTCTTATTTTACAAATATATAACACTGTATAGAAGCTTCCCGTTGCTTGCAGAATAACACCATACTGCTTCAGAATGAATAATTTTTGACAGGTATGCTTGATAGAAATAGTCATTATGTTTTCTACCTCTGTATTTTGGTGTCTAACTAAAGTTGGCCCAACATTAGCAATGTAACTTATATCTAGAACAAAGGAAGTATTTCCCAGATTTTTAGTGAAGTCTGTGAAAAGAAGATTAAATATTAGACAGATCAACAGTTGAATGGCATGAAAATGCACAAGCCATGTCCAAAACTAGTCAAGGCCCCTTAAATAAAATCCTGTACCTTTGTCTTCTATTTCCCACCTAAATGGTTGGTATAGAAGACTGTGATATTAAAGAGACCACTATTGTATTTTGCATTTTAGTTTCAACTATGGAAGGCCAAAATTGCTGATGAGAGTTGAAAGTTGATGACATGAGGTGGTAGATGGGGTGATGATTCTTAGAGAGATTCTGCATCTGCCACACTCTTTGCTTCTCTGCTTAATTAGAGGCTATCCATGGAGTCTGCTTTAAAGACAGCAAGGGCTCAATGCTGTGGCACAGCATTCTGTAATGGAAGAGAGGGGCCACATCAGTGTGTGTGCCCATGATTATTGGAGGATTTAGGAAATAGTATGTTCTTTGTGCAGCTGCTTGTGGCATGTGTGTATAGGTATAGATGAAAATTTGTTAACAATACAGACTAAAGTAGGTCCCCAGGAAAACCTCATTACAAAACTGAGTAAGACTCTTGGCTCAGAAAGGTGAGTAAAACATATTTGGGGATAGGGCAATGTCTTGGGTGAAAATTGCAGAGTAAGGCATGTTAGGCGAGGTTTAGTTATGCTAATTACTAACCAGGTAAATGTGTTAGGCATAGAAATACAGAGGTAGAAAATGTAATGTCTATCTACTTACATTTAAACACGTTTTCCATAAATGCAATTAAAGCTTTGTCAAAAAAGTTAAAAGTTTTTTTCACAAGCGAACTTTCATCAACCTTTAGAATTTGACTTTTGATGAAGAAAAATAGTTCAGTTTCTTTAGGAAAAGTGAAATTCATGACATTTGAACTGGCCAATTTTTACATTCTGTTGCCTAGCTCTGTGAAAACCTCCAAAAAGCACTTTGCAATAAAAGCTCAATAGTATAGAAAGCATTTTCCTGAGGGGCATTTGTCAAATCATAACCCCTATGGAGCAATTGTTCAAGAATGCACATATGAGGGGTAGAACTGACAGGTGGCAGCAAGTTGGCCACCCTAAAAGCTTAAGGAGAAAAGCTTCAAAATGAAATGTCCATGAAGAACTTTTTTTCCAAGTCGTATTTGGCACTTTAACATTGAAAAATTTTTAAGTACTGAAATATGAAAAGACATTTCTATCAAGATAATAGACTAAAATTATTTTTCTTTCATAGACATTCTTGAGGGAACATGTGGAAGGCATTGGGACTCTGCTTTTGAGATGAGTCAAGAGTGTCATTCATCTCTTTCCTCTCTTTAACATAGGTTTTCTTTTAAAGTTATTTAGTTTAAAATTAGTATACAAGTTTACAAGTTTTCTTACGGAAATCCCACACCTATGTAGTTTGGGTTGACCTCAGTCTCACTGCTGCACACCCCTACTCCTCTCCACCACTCACGCGTCCCTTTCCAGCTTGTGTCAATCTGACCCCAGTGTCACCCTTTCCACTTTCATGTCTCATGTGTTCTGTTACTTTCCCCACATTCCCTTTAAAGTTTCCCCTTCCTCTCTGAATAGTCACTTTGTAGTTTTATGACGTCTACTCACTCACTCACTCACTCACTCACTCACTCACTCACTCACTCACACTCATTCCCACATAAATAAATATATAAAAATGGGAGGCTAGGACAGTATATGAAAGACCATGTATTATCAGTCCTTTAGAGGCCAAGTTACCATACAATATAATATTTTCTAGTTCTCTCAGTTTTCCTTCAGATTTCATGTTTCTTCATAGCTACATACAATTTCATGATGTTTGTGTGTCACCTGTTCATTATTTATCAGTTGATGGACATCTAGGCTACTTTGACTTCCTTGCTATTGTGAATAGAGCATCAATAAGTATGGATGAGCAAGAGTCTCTATGGCAGGATACAGAGTCCTTTGTATGCTCAGGAGTGGCATAGATCAATCATATGGTAGCCATACTTTTAGTCTATTGAGGAATTGACTTCCATAGTGGCTGAACTAGCACTCTATCAGCAATGAATGAGGGTGTCCTTTTCCCCCACAGCCTCACCGTCATTTGTTGTCATTGATGGCAGCCATTATGGCTGGGAGGAGAAGGTATACCAAAGTACTTTTAATTTATGTTTCCCTGATGGCTAAAAATGATGGGCACCTTTGATAATATTTCTTGTCTACTTGTTTGCTTTTGCCATACATGTCCTGCATCTTTTTCTGAGTTTTTCCAGAGATTTTTTTCAATTCTTTTTTGTTGTTCTCTCCAACTTGTAATATAGTAAATCTCATCTCATAGAATCTCTAGTCATCGATATAAAATAGTTATATATATATAAAACGTATCGGGAATGATATAATATATAATAAGATAGTGTATATTAAAGATAAAAATAGTTTTTGACCTCTGCATGCATATATGCCCATCAATCCTGCACTTTTGATCAACATTGGGGTCTTTCCCTCCCATGGTCCCCCAAATGAAGTCCAGTAAGCACATGTCCTATCTTGATACCCTTGTACCAGCCTCTATGATACAGCCCAAGTAGTCCCCATGAGGCTTAGCCATTTAGTCCACAAGCTGGGTATCTCAGTAGTCCCCATCTGGCATTGAAGGTTTGGAGGATTCTTGGAGAGACATGAGTCTTCAGTCCATATTGGATGGTTAAAAGCTGTGTCTCAGGGGTGCCAATTGTGGTGGCAGCCACAGAGTAGATGCACTTGCCAGTAAGAATTGAAGACAGGCCAAACAA
Organism: Rhizomys pruinosus; assembly: GCA_009823505.1. Classification (NCBI taxonomy): domain Eukaryota; kingdom Metazoa; phylum Chordata; class Mammalia; order Rodentia; family Spalacidae; genus Rhizomys; species Rhizomys pruinosus. The sequence goes on along the minus strand of VZQC01007541.1, from coordinate 3,646,367 downwards.
CAGCACTCTTTCTTTTTTTTCTTTTTATCTTTCTACTAAGATCTCAAGTTTTATGTCTGCAGAACAGTTTCTCTAGTCTTACTTATTATTTTTGGTTGTACTTTCCTTTTGAATGCTTACATTCCCACGGTTAGCCCAGATTAACCAAGGTTTTTGTTTTCTCAGGGTCAGTTGAGGATCTGGTCCTCAGGAGTCTCAGGGTTTTTTTTTAAGGGGAGGAGGGTGGGAGCCCCTTGCTCCTTTCAGCTTTTCATTTACCAGTTCCATCCACTCCAGGACAAAATCAGGTCTTGCTAGACCAGGCTTCTTTTTCTGAAGCATGAGCAGACTTTCCTCTTTATAGGCTGGACACTGGCTGAAGTCCCAATAGTGGCTCTCCAAGAACTCCCTGAAGAGGAAGACTGGTGACCCACATTTGCAGGACATTTCAAGAGATGCCCCCATGCATAATCCCCTAAGACTTCGTTGACCTCTGAGGGCAAGGAACAAAGTTATCCCTTAGGTCCTTCAGCCAAATTGGTATGGACGTTAAGTATGGTCGTTAAGCCCCCAGAAAGGCTAAGTTGCACCAACCTGTTACACTGTACTGATATTAAAATTGTATCCTTTGGAAACAAACTGTATGTTATTTCCATATCATATTTCCTGATTTGCTTCTTTCCATTTTAATCCCATAATACTCTAAAAGATGCACACATACTCTCCATCATGTACCAAAAACCCAAGGTCTGAAAACCCAAGGTCTGAAAATAAATGTTAGGTCAGCTCTAGAACCTGTTTAGGGAATACACAATGCAAGAGCACAGTTACCTTTAGATCATGAGGGATATAACACTGGCATTGTTCAGTTTGCCTTACAACTAGGTACTTGGTACTAGCATCCAGAGATGAGGGATACCATTCATCTCTTTTTTTCTGGGATTGTGTTACATCACTTAGCATAAAATCTTCTAGTTCCATCCATTTATCTGCAAATTTCATGATGTAATCTTTCTTTACCGCTTCATGGAACTCCATTGTGTAGATGTACCACATTTTCTGTATCCACTCATTGGTTGAGGGGCAATTGGGTTGGTTCCAGCTCTTCAATATTGTGAAGAGAGCTGCTGCAAATAAACATGGCTATACATGTATCTCTGTGGTAGGAAGAGTCTGAAGGATATATTCCCAGAAGTGGTATGGCTGGGTCAGGTGGTAGGCTCATTTTGAGTCTTTTAAGGATTCTCCATACTGCTTCCCATAGCGGTTGTACAAGTTTGCATTCCCACCAGCAGTGGATGAGTGTTACCCTTTCCCCACACCCTCTCCAGAATTTGGTATCATTTGTTTTCTTGATCCTTGCCAGCCTTATCAGGGTGAGAAGATATCTTAAAGTGGTTTTAATTTGTATTTCCTTAATTATTAGAGATGTTTTAAAGATGTTTCTCAGCCATTTATATTTCCTCCCATGCGAAGTCTTTGCTCAGCTCTTTATTCCATATTTTGAGTGGGTCATTTGTTTTCTTACTTGTTTCTTTTTTGAGCAGTTTATATATTCTGGAAGTTAATGATCTGTCAGATGTATCAACAGTGAAGGTTTTCTCCCACTGTGTGGGTTTTCTCTTCACTTCTCTGATTGTTTCTTTTGCTGTACAGAAACTTTTGAGTTTAATAAAGTCCCACTTGTCAATTGTGGACCTTATTTCCTGTGCATCTGCTGTCTCATTTAGAAAGTCTTTTCCTATGCCTATGTCTTGTAGGTTGCTGCCAACTTTTTCTTCTATCACCTTCAGAGTTTTGGGTTTCATGCTGAGGTCTTTGATCCATTTGGAGTTGATTTTTGTACAGGGTGAGAGGTAAGGGTTTAATTTTATTCTTCTACAAGTGGTGATCCAGTTTTGCCAACACCATTTGCTGAAGATACTGTCTTTTTGGCCCCCTTGTCAAATATGAGGGGGCTGAAATTGTATGTGCTCAGGTTTGGATCTTCAGTTTTGTTCCATTGGTCTACAGGTCTGTTTTTGTGCCAGTACCAGGCTGTTTTTATGACTATAGCCCTGTAGTATAGTTTGATGTCTGGTATAGAAATCCCTCCTGAATTGCTCTTTTCACTCAGGATTGATTTGGCTATTTGGGGTCTTTTGTTTTTTCAAATGAAATTAAGGACTTATTTTTTCCAAGCCTGCAAAGAATGTCCTTGGGATTTTGATTGGAATTGCGCTGAATCTGTCTATATATTTGGGTAGAATGGACATTTTTACTATATTAATTTTTTCAATCCATGAGCATGAGAGGTCTTTCCATCTTTTGATGTTTTGTTCAATCTTCTTCTTCAGGAGTTTATAATTTTTGTTGTAGAGATCTTTGGCATTTTTGGTTAGGTTTATTACTAGGTATTTTATTGTTTTTTGAGGCTATTGTGAGTGGCAAGGTCTCCTTGTATTTCTTCTTCAGTTGCTTGTTGTTGGTGTAAAGAAAGGTTACTGATTTTGCTGGGTTAATTTTGTATCCTGCCACTTTACTGGAACTCAATCTTTTCTAGGAGTTTTCTGGTGCAGTTTCTAGCATCCCTTAGGTAAACTATTATATCGTTTGCAAAAAGTGATAGTTTGACTTCCTCTTTTCCAATTAGTATTTCTTTTATTTCCTTTTCTTGCCTTATTCCCCTAGCCAGTGTTTCAAACTCTATATTGAAGAGAAGTGGTGACAAGGGGCAGCCTTGTTGGGTTCCTACCTTTATGGGAAATCCTTCTAACTTTTCTCCATTTAGGATGATGCTGACTGTGGGTTTCTTATATATGGCTTTGATTATGTTGAGGAATGATCCTTCCAGTCCAATTCCCTCTAGTACTTTAATCATGAAGGGATGCTGGATTTTGTCAAAGGCTTTTTCTGCATCTATTTAGATGATCATGTGGTTTTTGTCCTTCAGTCCATTTATGTGTTTTATGATATTTACTGATTTTTGTATGTTGAACCATCCCTGCATCTCTGGTATGAATCTAACTTGATCATGGTGAATGATCTTTTTGATGTGGGTCTGTATATGGTCTGCAAGTATTTTGTTGAGAATTTTTGCAACTGAGTTCATTAATGAGATGGGTCTGTATTTCTCTTTTTTGGTTGTATCTTTGCCTAGTTTTACATTAGAGTGATGCTGGCTTCATAGAAAGAATTTGGGAGATTTCCCTCTGTATCCTTCTGAACAGTTTTAGTAATAATAGTTGTAAGTCTTCTTTAAATGTTTTATAGAATTCTGGTGTGATACCATCTGGACCTGGGCTTTTTTTAGTTGGGAGGTCTCTTATTAAATTTTCAGTTTCTTCATATATTACTGGTCTGTTTAAGCTATCAATCTCTTCTTGGTTTAGCTTTGGAGATTCCCTGGATTTCAGATATTCATCCATTTCTCTTAGGTTTTCAAATTTTGTAGAGTATAGGTTTTTGAAGTATTCCCATATGATTTTCTGGATCTTTTCATTGTCTGTTGTGATATTTCCCCTTTCATCATGAATTGTATTGATTTGGAGTTGCTCTTTCTTTCTTTTGGTTAACTGGGCTAGGGGGTCTATCTATCTTGTTTATTCTCTCAAAAAACCAACCTTTGGATTTGTTGATTTTTTTGGTATTGTTTTCTTTGTTTCATTTCATTAATTTCTGCTCTGATTTTTGTTATTTATTCCTATCTGTTGCATTTAGGGTTCATTTGTTTTTGTCATTCAAGTGTTTTTAGCTTCAATGTCAGCTCATTTATTTGTGCTTTTTCTACATTTTTAATGTGGTCACCCAGGGCTATAAGCCTCCCTCTTAGGACTGCTTTTAAAGTGTTTTTAGGTTTTGTTGTGTTATACTGTTATTGTTGTTTAGTTCCAGGAATGCTTTTATTTCTTTCTTTATTTCCTTCTTGACCCATTCATTATTCAGGAGTGTGTTGTTTAGTCTCCATGTGTTCTTGTAGATAGTAGGGCTTATCCTGGTGTTGATATTGAGCTTTATTGCACTGTGGTCTGATAGAATGAATGAAATTATTTCAATCATTTTGTATTTGTTGAGGTTTTTTCTGTGTCCAAGTATGTGGTCAATTTTGGAAAATGTTCAGTGGGGTGCTGATTAGAAAGTATAGTCTCTGGTGCTTGGATGGAATATTCAGAAGATGTTTGTGAGGTCCATTTGCTGTATTGTATTGTTCAGTTCAGATGTCTCTCTGATTATTCTTTGTCTGGTTGATCTGTCCAAAGGACTCAGTGGGGTATTGAAGTCCCCTACTGTGAGTGTGCTGGGGTTAATCTGTGCCTTAATGGCCTGTAGAGTTGTATTTATAAAGGTTGGTGCACCAGAGCTTGGTGCATATATATTCATGATTGTGAAGTCTTCATGGTTAATTTTCCCTTTGATAAGGATGTATTGGCCCTCTTAGTCACTTCTAATTGCTTCTACTTCGAAGTCTATTTTATCTGATATTAAGATATCAACTCTTTCAAGGTGCCTGGGGGTAGTTGCTCCTCTCCTCTGTCCTTTGAATTGCTTCAAGTATTCTCTGAGGGTTGATTTTCTGGACATATATTCTTTCATTTTGTTTATGTCATGGAAGATTTTTCTCTTTCCTTCAACTAGAATTGACATTTTTGCTGGGTATAGTAACCTGGGTTGGCATTTATAGTCATTTAGCACTGGGAATGCGTTGGTCCACGTTCTTCTTGCTTTCATAGNGCTAGGGGGTCTATCTATCTTGTTTATTCTCTCAAAAAACCAACCTTTGGATTTGTTGATTTTTTTGGTATTGTTTTCTTTGTTTCATTTCATTAATTTCTGCTCTGATTTTTGTTATTTATTCCTATCTGTTGCATTTAGGGTTCATTTGTTTTTGTCATTCAAGTGTTTTTAGCTTCAATGTCAGCTCATTTATTTGTGCTTTTTCTACATTTTTAATGTGGTCACCCAGGGCTATAAGCCTCCCTCTTAGGACTGCTTTTAAAGTGTTTTTAGGTTTTGTTGTGTTATACTGTTATTGTTGTTTAGTTCCAGGAATGCTTTTATTTCTTTCTTTATTTCCTTCTTGACCCATTCATTATTCAGGAGTGTGTTGTTTAGTCTCCATGTGTTCTTGTAGATAGTAGGGCTTATCCTGGTGTTGATATTGAGCTTTATTGCACTGTGGTCTGATAGAATGAATGAAATTATTTCAATCATTTTGTATTTGTTGAGGTTTTTTCTGTGTCCAAGTATGTGGTCAATTTTGGAAAATGTTCAGTGGGGTGCTGAGTAGAAAGTATAGTCTCTGGTGCTTGGATGGAATATTCAGAAGATGTTTGTGAGGTCCATTTGCTGTATTGTATTGTTCAGTTCAGATGTCTCTCTGATTATTCTTTGTCTGGTTGATCTGTCCAAAGGACTCAGTGGGGTATTGAAGTCCCCTACTGTGAGTGTGCTGGGGTTAATCTGTGCCTTAATGGCCTGTAGAGTTGTATTTATAAAGGTTGGTGCACCAGAGCTTGGTGCATATATATTCATGATTGTGAAGTCTTCATGGTTAATTTTCCCTTTGATAAGGATGTATTGGCCCTCTTAGTCACTTCTAATTGCTTCTACTTCGAAGTCTATTTTATCTGATATTAAGATATCAACTCTTTCAAGGTGCCTGGGGGTAGTTGCTCCTCTCCTCTGTCCTTTGAATTGCTTCAAGTATTCTCTGAGGGTTGATTTTCTGGACATATATTCTTTCATTTTGTTTATGTCATGGAAGATTTTTCTCTTTCCTTCAACTAGAATTGACATTTTTGCTGGGTATAGTAACCTGGGTTGGCATTTATAGTCATTTAGCACTGGGAATGCGTTGGTCCACGTTCTTCTTGCTTTCATAGATTGCACTGAAAAGTCAGCTGTAATTCTGATAGGTTTCCCCTTATATGTAACTTGTTTTTCTCTTGTAGCTTTCAGAATTTTGTCTTTGTTTTGGCTGTCTAGCATTTTAATTATGATATGGTGTGGGGAGTTTCTTTTCTGGTCTAGTCTATTTTGTGTTCTATGTGCTTCTTGTATTTGTATGGGTTTGTCTTTTTTTAATTTGGGGAAATTTTCATCTATTATTCTGTTGACAATCTGATCAATACCATTCTCTTGGGATTCTTCTCCTTCCTCCGTCCCTATGATGTGGAGGTTTGATCTTTTCATAGTGTCCCTACATTTCCTGGTTGTTCCACTCTTTTGTATTTTTCAATTTTTCATAGTCTTTACTTGAGCTTTTTGATTGTTCTCTGTTATCTTCTAGGTATGATATGCTTTTTTCTGCTTCCTCCATTCTGCTTCTGAGGCTATTTCCCATTCTTTCCTTTTGATTGGATGAGTGCTCGATTTCCTTTTTCATTTCTTCCTGGGTTTTTTTTTTTTTCTATTTCCACTTCCTTTTGAAACTTCTCAATCTTTTCTTGCAGCTCCTTGTTTCACTCGTTGGTTTCCTTTTCCATTTCAGCATGGGATCTTTTCAGTGTTTCCACCTCCTTCTGGAGTTTGTCATTTTCTCCCTCTAGCTTTTTCTGGAGTTTGTCCTTTTCTCCTTTTAGTTCTTTCTAAAGTTTGTCATTTCTCCCTCTAGGTCCTTTTTGAGTTTTTCATTCTCTCCCCTTAGTTCTATGATTTCTTTGAATATATCATGATTATTATTCTAGAATCTGTGTCTGGGTTTCCTCTAGGGAAATCCCATTGTAGGAGTCTTCCACAGGCTCCATAGAGTTTGGTGTGAAGTTATTCTGTGCTTTCCCATATTGTTCTTTCGTTGTGCTCTCAGCATGTGGTTTGCCTTTTGCCTGTATTCTGATGTGAATCTTGAATGCCTCTTCACCTTTCATGGCTCATTTTTTAATAGGAGGTTTTATTGGTTTTTATGTGTGCCAATTTTTGCAGTTCTTTATATATTCTATATACTAGCCTCTTGTCTGAAGTATAGCTAGCAAAGATTTTCTCCCATTCTATAGGCTGTTTATTCATTCTGATAACAGTTTGTCAGTTCTTAGGGATTTTTCCTGTGTGGTCAGGGTACTGTTCAGAAAATTCTTGCCTCATCTGTATTTTGAAGTGATTTACTGTAGTAGAAAGTTCCAGGTTATATTTAGTTATTTATTTGAAGTATCTTTATGTGTGACATACACACACAAACACACACACACACACACACACACACACACACACACACACACATATATATATATATATATATATATATGTATATGTATATGTGTGTGTGTATGTGTGTGTATGGAGGCCAGAAGTTGGTATCTAGTATCTTTCTTTTTGAGACAGGGCCTCCCTGTAGCCCTAGGTACCCTGGAACTTGCTTTGTAGACAAGGCTGGCAATGAACTCACAGAGATCTGCCTGCCTTTGCCTCCCAAGTGATATCCAGTATCTTTCTATATTTTGCTTTATCTTAATTTTTGAGAAAGGATTGTTCCCTGTACTTAGAATTCATCAATTTTTCAAGACTAACTGATCAGCAAGAACAATGGTTTAAAAAAATACCTATATTAAGGAGATGAAAGACCTCTACAATGAAAACTAAGTACAGAAAAAAGACACTAGATAATGAAAACAACCTTCCATGGTTTAGATGGGCAGAATTAATATTGTAAACATAAATAATGATATATTTTACATGTTACCAAAAGTAATCCACTCCAGTGCAATTCTCATAAAAATCCCAAAGACATTCATGACAGAACTAGATAAAACAATACTAAAGTTCATATAGAAATACAGAAGATCACGGAAAACCAAAGCAATCCTAAATAAGAAGAGCACTTCCAAAGGTGTGATAATTATGGTACAGAACATAGTGACAAAGACAGCATGGTACTTCTACAAAAACATACATATAGACTAATGGATTATAGTAGAGGATCCAAAATAAACCCATATACCTATGGACACCTAATTTTTGACAAATGTGTCAAAAGCATATAAAAAGCATATAAAAAAGCATATAAAAGACAGCCTATGCATACAATAAAGTGTGATACATGCAGAAGGCCACAGCTGCCAGGTTTTAGAGAATAAGAGACTGCAAAGTATGTGTCCCTGGGTAGGTCTCCTGTATTGAACCTTACCCACCCACCCACATCTCAGGTACTGTTGTGGAAGAGAAGGTTGAAAGAGTATAAGGGCTAGGGCTGGTTCATGAATACAGGGGAGCAGAAGATTTCAAGTCCCTGGAAACTTCCACATGTGAACTTTGTGCATTGGTGGCATTGAGCACAGGATCCATGCCAACTTAATTAAACAAGGATCTAGAGGGAAGGAGAGAAATAGGTGGTGGTCCAGCCCCAGAAAAAGATTGATTTCTACTGGGTGAGGGAGAGTGTACCTTATTATTATTATTTTATTTTATGTGCATGAGTGTAGGCCAATTAGACTGCAGTGGATAGATTTTCACTTCAGGACATGTAGATGCAAATGCTTTACTGGATAGGTCTTATGGTGTACAGTGGAATAGATGAGATCTGGTAGGGGGTTGGAGGGGCGTGGATGAGGGAGGGGGCCTAAACTTTATTAAGAACTGTGTTCTGAAACTAAAAAAAGATTAATGAAATTCAATAAATGATTTTAGGAAAACTGGATATCCACCTCAGTCACTAAATTGCATGCCTTGTAAGCATTAGCACCCAAGTTCAGACCCCAGCATACATATAAAAGCCAGGTGTGATGGCTAGCACCTGTAATCCTTGCTCTGGTGAGGCACAGTCAGAGCAATCCCTGGAGCTTAATGGTAAGCTAGACATTCCGAGTTGGTCAGCTCCAGGATCAGTGAGATATCTGCCTCTGGTGATTCACACACATGTACAAACAGCTATATGCATATCTGCACACTCTCACATGTACACATATGGGAATACGCACACATGTGTAAAGCCTCAAACATTGGAAACACGATTTTAATTTTCCTCCATGATAATTTTTCAATTATTGTTCATTCAATAATTGTTCAGTCTCCATGTATTTGTATATGCTCTAAGACAATTCCTTGTTATGATTTATAATATTAGTCTACTGTGGTCTGTTAAGATGTAGGAGGTTATTCTAAGTTTTTGCATTTCTTTTTTCAATTTTATTTATTGTTTTTATTTCATGTGCATGAGTATATTGCTTGCATGTATGTAAGTATATCTATCATCCAGTGCCCATGGAGGTCAGAAGAGGATATTGGATCCCTCTGGAACTGCAGTAATAGATAGTTGTTAGCCATCATGTGGGTGCTGGGAATTGAACCTGAGTCCTTTGAAGGAGCAGTCAGTGCTCTTAACCTCTGGGCCATCTCTCTAGCCCCAGTTTCTGCATTTCACAATGCTTGCTTTGTGGCCTAAAGAACAATATTTTTTAATATAAATACATTTTTTATTATTAAACTTTTTCCATAGGTCATACATCATTTCCCAATCGAATCTAGAGTCTCTTCCCTTTCCATGCCCCCCACCCCACCTGAGTCCCTGCACTCTGCCACACATGTCCTGTGTCTTTTCTTGAGTCTTTCCAGAGTTTTGTTCCAGTTCTTTTGTTGTTGAAGAACAATAAGTTTTAGAGATGTATGCATGCACTGCTGGGAAGAATTGTCTGTTGTGGGGAATATTCCGTAGATATCTCTTAAATCCAATTGATCCAAAGTATAACTTAGTCTGAATTTTCTTTACTGATTTTTAGTTTGGAAGGACCTATCTAGATATAGCCAGTTACTGTTGTAGCAGGGTTTTTGTAACTTTTTAGAATTTTTAGCATTTGCTAAGTAAAATTGGGAGCTCTAAGATTTGATGCACGAATATTTAAAACAGTTAAACCTCTTTATTACTATGTAGTGGTCCCTTTTATCTTTTCTAACTAGTTTTGATTTGAAGACTACAGAGATTGACATCAGAATGGCAACTTTTTGTGATTCCCACTTGATTGGGAGGTTGATTTTCAATCTTTGACCCCAAGTCTTAGTACATCTTTCTCAGATACGTGACTTTCCTGGAGGTAATAGATGATTGATACTTGTTTTGGAAGCCAGTTTGTTAGTCTACATGTTCTAAATGAAGAAGATAAGAATATATGAGTTCAAGGTTATTATTCAGAGGGGTTTGTTTTTGTTGATGATTTTCTTAGTGGCTGTTTGGGTGGTTATTTTTTTGTAGTTCTTTTTTTGTTTTTCACTAGTATTTGGAATTTCCTGGTTTTCTGTGTTGGACACGATTTGTTACCTCCAGGTTTTCCTCTGTTGAACTGCTCCTTTCATGAAATGTGTATTATCCAGAATGAAATGGTCTTCTTCCTCTGTGTTTGTTATTTATACAAATAACAATATATATACAAATATATACAAAATATACAAAATAAAAATATATATACAAATATATACAAAAAAAATAACAAATATATACAAATATATTTTACAAGTCTGGCCTAATTCATTGTCATGAGTTACTTTAACTTGTGCTTTTCTTGAAATATTCTTTTTCCATTGATTTTTTAAAAAAATTATTTTTATTTTATGTGCATGAGTGTATTGCCTGCATGTATTTAACTGTCCCCTGTCATGCAATGCCCACAGAAGTCAGAAGAGGGCACCAGATCCCCTGGAACTGGAACCAGACCAAACCCTGGTCCTCTGCAAGCACAGCCAGTGCTCTTAACCTGTGAACCCTCTTTTCCGCCCCTTTCCATCAATTTAAATGCATAACATTACTGGATAGCAATCTGGGTTGAAAGTTATTTATTTTCAGGATCTGAATTGTATTATTTTATACTTTTTAGCTTTTCAGGCTGCCAATGAGAGATATGATATTATTTAATGTTTCTGCCTCTGTTTTAAAATTGCTTCTATGCTTTGTAGTTTTTTCATCTTGCCTATAAATCATGGAAGGTACATTTTTGGCCATGCATAATGGTTGGTTTCAATGTGATTTGCCCAAAATTAGAATAAACCAATTAGGGAAGCTCAGTTGAGGAATCCTCTTGATTGCCTAATTAATGTAGGAAGACCCAAACGTGGAAGGCACCTTCTGGCAGCATCCCAGATAAAAAGGGGTATGGCAGGAGGAAGATTATTCACCTTTTGCTTTGTGAGTTGATTTATCCTGTTGCTACTGCTAATTTCTTGGATGGCACCGAAGTCAGTGTTCCCAGGCTTCTGTCATTAAAGACCAGTGGCTCTTTTTGGTTTTCAGAGCCAGATAGACACTGCTGAGGCACCCAGCCTCAGAGACTGAGCAAATCAATACTGGGATATCAAGACTATAGGTGTAGTTCAGCTATTGCTACTATTTCAAAGAAAGCCAATTAATATATGTTTTTTATATGTAATATATATTCACACACACATACACACACATATATGTGTATATATATATTACTAACATACATATATATATATATATATATATATATATATATATGATATTCTTTCTGTCAGTTCTGTTCCTCTAGAGGACCTGACTAATATACTATGTATATTTGGGTTCTAGTTGCTTCCAGTATTTGTATGTTGTGGTGGTTTGAATGACAATGTCCTCCAAAGGCTCTAAGTATTTGGATATTTTGTTCTCAGTTGGTGGTGCTGTTTGGGGAGGTCTTAGAAGGCATGGCCATGTTGGAGGAAGCGTGACACTGGGGGCGGGCTTAGAGAGTTCAAAAAGCCTTGCCAATCTCCAGTCCAGCTCTGCTTCCTGTGCCTGTTTGAAGCTGTGCTTTCTGCTTCTTCTCCAGCACCTCCTGCCACACCATGCCTCCCTGCTATGGTGGACTCTTACTCTACTGGAACCATCAACCATAAATTCAAATAAGCTTCCTTTTATAAGTTCCCTTGGTCGTAGTGTTTCTACCACAGCAACAGAAAAGTGATTAATGCAGATGTCTATTTGCTTCTCTAGAATTAGGAAATTCTGGACTATAACTTCTGTGAATAAATTATCCAAGCCATTTGACTTTTCTCAAGCCATTTGACTTTTTCTCAACTCTTTCTTCTATTCCATGGATTCTGGTTTGGTCTCTTGAATATGTCCCAGATTTCTTACAATTCTCTGTCATTTTATGCTTATTTTTCATATAGGTTTGTGTGTATCATTTTGACCTTGCTTTCCACCCCTGAAATTCATTCTTTGGCTTGGTCTTGTCTGCTGCTGGTGGTTCCTCCGTCTTTTTTTAATGATTCGAGACAGGGTCTCCCTGTAGCCCCAGATGGCCTAGAACTTACTCTGTAGACGAGGCTGGCCTTGAACTCACAGAGTTCTGCCTGCCTCTGCCTTCCAAGTGCTAAGATTAAAGATGTGTGCCACCACGCCCAGCTTCTCTGTCTTTTTTTAAATTTGATTGAAAGATACTTTTAATTCCACAATTTCCATTTGGTTCTTTCTAAGGCTCTCAATTCCCTTGCTGAGTTTTTATTCCATGTTTTAAAATGTTTCCACCAAGTTTCTGATTATGTCACCCACTCGAGACCCTTTCTAGTCTGTCTTGAATTAATTTCATAATTTTATTATCTAATTTATGAGTTAAATTCTTTATATGTTCATCTGAGTTCTCTGTTTGGTCCTTGATCCTTAATAAAGTAGGACTCTGAAATCTTTCCTGACATTTCAGGTATCTCTCATCATCTTTGTTTTCTGACTCTGAGAAATTGTCAGTTGGAGGAGGTATTAGAGTGGAATGATGTCCTCCTGTGGTACAATTTCTTGCCCTTCTAGGACATATCGTGAGAAGGACAGGTAGGCATTAGAAATCTCTTAATGTATCTGTGGTTTAATGGGGCCCAGTTTCCTCCCTGTCCTGCTGTGTTCCACCTCTGATTTGGGTTTCCAGCATCACAAACCACCCCTCTCTCACTCTTGCTCATATAAAGAATATTGAAATTTCATAAAATATTTCTGGAAACTTAGAAGTCAGTGCACATATAGGGTTGGTTGTACACAGGTCTAGGGCAGTAAGTGCATTACCAGGAAGAGCTCTTAAATCCTATAATCACTAACCTCTAGATTCTGTACACAGAAAGTGAAGGCTAAAGCGAGTTAAAACTTTTTTCATGCACCTTTCTGAGGAACTCTAGGTTCCAGGACCGGGACCCCATTCTGATAAAGGACCAACTCGAAGGAAGGCTGACAAAGTTTATTCTGAATCTTAAGCTTATATATCTCTCACTGCTTGCAGAGGGTTATTACAGTATAGTTGTCTATGTGGCAGAGACAAAGCTTCAGGAGATAAATAGAGTTCAAGGTTCATTAGACCTAGCCATTAAAGTTAAACAGGGAACATAGTGACATTGGGTTTTAGGAATAAAATGATTAACAATTCCTGTGTTTACATTCCAAGCACAAACATTCAAGAGCAGGCCTTTGATTATCTCTCCAGGCTTCTTCCAAACTTTATAGCATTCAAGAACAAACATTCATCCAGCAAGAATATTCATAATGCAATACACCTTGAAGTCATTCCATAATCCATACCGATTATCTTGAAAAATACCTAGAGATTTCTTTGGTTCTAGGCATTTAGAAATACTTTTTTTCCCAGTGATTAGGTCATCACACTAACTTAAAGGAACAGATACAAATGAGAAACAATAGACTTCAAAAAATCAGTAAGACAACTGTGACCACTGGTAGCAAAAAGAAACATTGCAAAGGCTGGGTATGGTGACACATACCTTTAATTTTTAATTTTTATTAAGGGTGAATGATATTTCCTTTAAGAAAATTATCTTTTAAGCCAGGCATTGTGGTGCATGCCTTTAATCCCAGCACTTGGGAGGCAGAGGCAAGTGGATCTCTGGGTTCACGTAATTCCAGGCCAGCTGGGGCTACAGAGAGAAGCTGTCTCAGACTGTGGGAGAAAAAAAGAAAGAAAGAATATAATAATATGGATATAATGTTGGAAACTTAGTTTTGGTATTTCAATGAAATAACTTCTCTAGATTTTTAAAAATAATTTTGTAGCATCTTAAATGTAATAACTATGTGGTTAACCTTTTCTTTCATTTTTATTTGTTTTTTTATTTTTATTTATTTTTGCATGTGTATGAATGTACTGTCTGCATGTAGGTTTGTGCACCCGTGTTGTGCAATGCCACGGAGGTCAGAAGAGGGTTTCAGATTCCCCTGGAACTGGAGTTCTCCCGGAATTGGAGTTACAGATGGTTCTCAGCTGCCGTGTGGGTGCTGGGGATAGAACCTGTGTCCTCTGCAAGAGCAGTCGGTGCTCTTAACTGCTAGGCTATCTCTCCAGCCCATTTTTATTTGTTTTTATAATTGCCTCATTTTTGAAAACTGTAAAATAATTTAAACTGTATACTTGTAAATATGTGTAATTATAATGATGTAAAATACTCTGGAGTGTATGCACCTCCTACACCACTTTTTGGCTGCACCACTTTTCTTCTATAGCTATCATATAAATTTATGTTTTCACCAACAGAATACAAAGATTTCAATCTCTTCTCTTTCTCAATAGTAATTTTTACACTTTTGTCAATATACATCCTGAAAAATGTGAGGTGGCATTCCATTTTATTTATAATTAACATTTCCTTTACAATTAGTAATATTAATTCAGTATCAATTAATATGGTTGTTAGTGGTTTATACGTCTTCTTTGGAGAAATGTTGAAATCCTGTAGTTATATTTTAAGTGGACTATTTATATTTTGGGGAAATTAGCCTCTTAAATGATGGTTTATAAATATTTTCCCATTTTACAAATTGGTTTACAACTCTGCAGTGAGTACCCTTAGTCATGAAGAATGTTTTGTTTTATTTTCAATTTAATTTTACATATTTAAAAAAAGAAAACTGTTTTTATGTTGTTTCTATGGTTCATAGTTTATTTTTTCTCTGGTTGCATCATGAATGATGGGAATGAAAGTAGATTCTATAATTTCTACTTTCCTTCCTTCCTTCCTTCCATCCTTCCCTCCCTCCCTCTTCCTCCCTTCCTTCCTCCCTTCCTCCCTCCCTCCTTTCCTTTCCTTCCTTCCTTCCTTCCTTCCTTCTATCCTTCCATCCTTCCTTCCCTCCTTCCCTTCTTCCTTTATTCCTTCTTTCCTTTTCCAGTGTTTAGGGTCAATCCTCAGGCTTTGTGCATGCTAGGTGATTCCCCTGAGCTACATCCCCACCCATGCTGACTTTTTGTCTGTCTTAGGCTTGTGCAGTTCTTATACATGCTCTCACAAGTACTGTGGGTTCATATGTGCAACTATTCTGCTGTGTCTGGAAAACAGGGTTTCTTTGTATTAACCCATCACCTCTGGCTCTTAAAATCTTTCTGGTCTCTCTTCCCAAATACTTCCTGAGATGTGGGAGGAAAAGGAGTGGTACAGGTGTCCCATTTAGGGCTGTGTTTCTTCTCTGCATGTTGACCAGTTATAGATGTTTGGGTTAATCATCTGTTGTAAGGAGAAACTTCTTTAGTGTCAGTTGAGAGGTGCATTAATCTATATAACAATAAGTCATTAGGAGTCAGTTCAATACTATGTCCACTTGCCAGAATAATATATTGGCCTGTGACCTATCTGCCACAAGTCTTCATTTCATTTTCTGAAGTGGGTCATAAAACAAATCATAAAGAGGTTGGTTACTCACATGCCATTCATGCCACTATTGCACCAGTGGGCATATCTTGCCAGGACAGTTGCTACTGCAGCTTTCAGGGTTCGCAAAGGGTGAAGTTGAGGATTGCTTTTCTTTTCTGGTAGCATGCATAGTATTTTTTTTTTTTTTGGCACTATGAAAACTAGCCAGTAAAGAGGACACTTCAAGTTTAGTACAGCTTGAGTTCTCTGACTTGTTTTATGACTGTTCACATACGGTATCTTTGGCAATAGGGTTTTACTTTGAGTTCTGGTGGATAGCCATGAACTATGGAAATATCAGTGTTGCTAGCCTATGTTGTCTGTTTGGGCATTACGCACCTGTTAATAGTGTAACTGCATTTAAACTCTTTTTCTTTTTTCTTTTTTTTTTTTTTTTTT
>VZQC01007541.1:3495060-3630304 GCA_009823505.1 Rhizomys pruinosus | reverse complement strand
TTTTTTTTTTTTTTTTCTTTTTGAGACAGGGTCTCCCTGTAGCCCCAGCTATCCTGGAACTCACTCTGTAGACCAGGCTGTCCTTGAACTCACAAGGATCCACCTGCCTGAGTGCTAGGATTAAAGGCGTGCACCACCACACCCGGTTTACACTCTTTTTCTATTGCATGTGTACATATTTAAGAATCTTCTATAGTAATAAATTTCCATATGATGCTTTTCCTTTCTTTCTTTTTTTATTGGTCTTTATGAAACAGGGTCTCCCTATGGCCCCAGCTGGAAGTCTCTATGGAGACCAGCCTGGTTTCCATTTCACAGATATCCACCAGACTTTGTCACCTAAGTGCTGGGATTAAAGGTGTTCCACCATACTTGGCATGATGTGACATTTTCTAAAGGCCCCTAGTGCTAGTTATTGCTCTCCAGTGCTCCCTTTTCTATCCCATACTTCCATTCCTCACCCCATTCAACATTTCCTATTCCATTATTCTTTCCCTCTTTATATTGATCTCTTATCCTAGGTAGCCCCTCCCCCAAGGTCCCTCATAAGTATCCTGATTTCTATGGATTTTCCAGTTGAAACACACATAGCTGAAGTTTCAAAGGTAGTATCCACTTATGAGAATATGCAATGTCTGCCTTTCTGGGTCTAGATTACTTCAATTGGGATGATTACTTTCCTGTTTTATCTATTTATCTGCAAATTTCATAATTTTGGCTCTTAACAGGTAAATAATATTCCAGTACAATGTACCTATTAATTATTCATTCATCAGTTAATAGACAAGGTTTTTTCAATTTCCTGGCTGTTGTGAACAAAGTACCACTGAACATGAATTAGCAGGTAGCTCTGTAGTAGGATATAGAGTTCTCTGGTAGTAAGGCTGGAAATATGATAGGTCTATTTATAACTTTTGAGAAACTTCTGCCCTGATTTCCATAATGGCTCTACCAGTTTGCAAAAGAAGACTTTTCTTTGCCCATTGTAAGACCCATCTAGGGATCATAAAATAAACCTAAAACATTTTTTTGGTCTTTTTGAGACAGGGTCTCCCTGTAGCTCTAGCTGTCCTGGAACTCACTATGTAGACCAGGCTGGCCTTGAACTCACTATGTAGACCAGGCTGGCCTTGAGCTCACAAAGATTCACTTGCCTCTGCCTCTCTCAAGTGCTGAGATTAAAGGCATCTGCCACCATGCCCAGCCAACCCAAAACATTTTTTTTCACAGAATCAACTTAGGTTAGATTACATACAATAAACCACTCATTTTAACTTTAAGGACTTTTGCTGAAGGTTCTTCTCAAACTCACCATCATAATTAGAACCAAGAAACTTTCTTAGCTTCCAAAGCAGACTTTGTTTGGGATTGCAATCAGTCTGTTCATTAAGCTCAGGAAGCTACTAATCCTATGTTTGTTATGTTGATTTGTTATGTCAGTTAAAGATTTGCATGTAAATAAATTCATGTGCTACATACTTTTGAGTTTATTCCCATATAATACTATTTTTAAGATTCATCCATTTGAGGGATGTATCAATAATTTTTTTACAGAGTAGTGACCCATTATATAAATAGTTATTTTTTTTAACGGCTGTGCTATCCCTCCAGCCCTGGAGACTGCACTTGCAAGTGTACAGATGGTCTCTGGAATGCCAGAGAGTGTTACCAAAGGCCACTAAACCAATAAAGCAAATATAGGTCTCCTTGAGTCAAGCAAGACTCCTCCGTCAGCACCAGCTACACCTCATCTACCTGGAAATACTGTGCAGCAGTGGCAGCCATATGTCTGTATATCCCAAATTTAATTGGCTATTAGCTCTCTCCTTGGAGGAATAACCCACGGCTGATGCCACAAGCTTACATCCTCTAATGGTTAGGAGATGTTATAACCAAAAAAAGAAAGAACCCGACATAAACTTAACAGAAGAAAATGTAATTCATGAATTAAATACCATCCAAACATCTGTGTCATACCAAAATAACCTACCATACAATTAGTAACATGTTTAAATACCTATATATCTAATTGCGTGTGCTTCATGTAGTAGGATTGAAAGGCTATATACATAACTTTTTAAATACCTATATATATAATTGCAATGTTGCTTCAGTAGTAGGATCAGAAGGTATATACCTGGACAGCTGGCAGCCCATGAAAGAAAACAGCCAGACTGACCCTAGAGCCAAGACATGGCTCCAGAGAAAGTAGAGGTTTGTTGCTTTTTGCTTCTCATCACATTGGCCCCTTTTCTCAAGCCTAGGGAAGCAATTCTGTGGAAAGGGGGGGGGCGGGTGAAGGAAGGGCTTGCGATTGGAGTTAACTGGTGAAACTACAACCATATAGACCTGACCACTCTTTGACAACTTGATGAGGAACATACAACAGCCCCCCACTTGCTGGAATGGTGGGGACCCATGAGCCTGGTGGGTTGGGCACAACTGCTTGGCAAATTGGGTTTTAACATGAAAAAAAGGATGCTTGTACTCATAAAATTTATCAATCTTAGTTTAAAAAAATGAAAACAACAAAACAAAACAAAAAAAGCAGAAGAGAAATGGCAAAAACTTAAACAGCGAATGTCATGATCTCGGATGGGTGGGGTGGGGTGCGGAGAAGGGAAGGGGATATATTGCTGACTGATTGGAAAATGAGGTATGAAAACACATAAAAGCAAGCAATTAACAATAAATAAATAATAAAACAAAAATAAATATGGTTATTTTGGTCCTTAATATTTACACATTGGTAGCATGACATTATTTACAGCTTGGGACTATAATTTATAAAGCCAATATGAATATGTGTTTCTATATGTGCTTCTGTGGGTGTATATATTTATGTGGCATTTGTTGCTCAACAAAAGATTATGGCTATTTTTTAATAATAATGATAAAAAAACCAACCTGACTTTAGGCATCCATTTCAGCAGAGAGCAGATCCAGCTGCTGAGAACCTGTTCTTTAGAATTCTCAGACTGTACTCCAAACAAGGGCCCCCATTTTTATTGCAACAATATATCCATACGAAATGGGGAAAATTAGACCCTTATCCTACCAGAGAATTTTGCCCTGTCTGGTCCCTAGACCTAGACCAATTATCACCAGCACCAGCACCATAAACAAATATTATCAATTGAATTTCATCTACTTTTTGCAACACAAATAGAATTAACTTCATATCTTTCCATTGTTTTTTTTTTTTTTAATTTTTATGTGTATAAGTGTACTGTCTTCATGTAAGTAGGTGCAATGCTTCGGAGGTCAGAAGAGAGTTTTGGATTCCCCTGGAACTGGAGTTGTGGATGGTAGTTAGCCACCATGTAGGTGCTGGCAATCGAACCTGGGTCCTCTGCAAGAGCAGTCAGTGCTTTTAACCACTGAGCCATCTCTCCTGCCCCTCTTTGCATTATTTTTGATATTAAGCATTACACACACCCATACATACATTATTCTAGACCTAGGGAAGAAATGAGTCATGAGGAATTAAAGCTATGTGTGGGTTACAAGAGGGACTCAAGCCTCACTGAGCATGTCTACATTATTAACAAAGATAATATTAACTTTCTGGTTGCAAGGTGAGGTAAAAATAATTTGTCATTACTATGTCCATATTGTAAAAAGTTATTTTATGTCATGTGCTTGGAAAGACATCACCATCCACACACACACACCACACACACACACACACACCCCACCCTTTGTAGTTGTTCTGTGAAGGTGTCAAACATCTCTCTGTGGAGGATTGCTTTGAATGTTTAGTGTGATGATGCCATGCACTCACATCAAGAGAGTATGACAATGTTATTACAGACTTTCTTAATGCACAATGACAAGCACCCAACCTGGAACAGAATGGCTTGGGCATGTAGGGAAGAGGACTTGGTGTTATTGTGATTAGAATATAGCTATAAATGATGTTTGCAATGATATATGCAGTCTTCCAGGGCAGAGGCAGCGGATCTTTGTGAGTTCAAGGCCAGCCTGGTCTACAGAGGAGTTCCAGGGCAGCTGGGGCCAAGGAGACCCTGTCTCGAAAAGATAAAAAAAAAAAAAACATTTTATTTATTATATTTTATGTGTAGGAGTGTATTTGCCTGCATATTTGTAGATGGTACCTTTGTCATGTTGTACAATGTCCATAAGATCAGAAGAGGGCATTGTTATCCCCTGGAAATGGAGATTAAAAAACTGTTGGCCTACCATGTGGTTGGGAACCCAATGTGTCCTCTGCAAGAGTAATCAATGCTCTTAACCACCGATTCATCTCTCCAGTCCCATGTTTCCCTTTTATCTTCTCCCCTGACCTCTCCAACTCCCTAGTGTTCAAGGAGATGCCCAGACTTTCTTATCGACTGCTCAGAAATGAGAAACAAAGGGCTGAGTATGTATATAGGTTACTGGTAGTGTTCTTGCTTAACGTGCATGAGGCTCTGGGTCTTTTTGAGACAAGGTCTCCCTATAGCCACATCTAGCCTGGGACTCACTATTTAGACAAGGCTGGCTTCTGTCTCAGATATCTGCCTTTCTCTGCCTCCCAACTGCTGGGATTAAAGGTGTGCATCACTATGCTTGGCTGTCTACCTTATTTTTTTTTTTATTGATGCTTTGTGTATTATTCATTTTTATCTTTTTCAATTCAGTTCTGCCATATTCCCTTCCCTTCCCTTCCCCCCACCCCACCCCTACCATCCAGATCATGCATTCTGGCCAAAGTTTTTTGCATCTTTCTCGGCTTTGTTTTTTGTTTTGTTTGCTTTTTTTTTTTTTTATTTTTTTGTACAAACATCCTTCATGTAAAACCAATTCCAAGATTGTTGCCAACACTCCACACACTCATGGGTCCACACATCCAGCAGGGGGGGCTTGTATGTTCAACAAGTTGATCAAATGAGTGTCCGTCTATATTGTTGTAGTTTCCTATTAACCCCAATGCAAGCCCTTACATCTACCATGCCCCTCTCTCCACAGATGGTTCCCTAGGCTTAGAAAAGGGGCCAGGTGGATGAGAAGCAAAAACACTCTACTTTCTCTGGGACTGATGTCTTGGTCTCTAGTCAGTTTGGCTGTTTTCTTTCATGGGCTGCCAGCTTTTCCAGGCATAACCTTTTGATCATATCGAATGAATCACATGCAATTAGATATTTAGGTATTAAACGTATAATAGATAGCCTTTTCGATCCCTAATGAAAGCACACACATTTAGATATATAGGTATTTAACTAGTACAATTGTTATGGTAGGTTTCTTTGGTATAGACATGGATGTTTGGATGGTATGTTTAATTCCTTGATTTACATTTTCTTCTGTTAAGTATGCAGGGATGCAAGCCCCCACAAATGGTAAAGGCTCCTTGCCTCCAAACTGGGATATCTGCAGGAAGAGAGGCGATAGGCCCTGCTGTTGAAGACCTGAGTATAAACAGTGGGAAAGATGTATGGAGACCGCACTGGCAAGTATACAGANCTTTATAAAGCCAATATGAATATGTGTTTCTAATATGTGCTTCTGTGGGTGTATATATTTATGTGGCATTTGTTGCTAAACAACAGATTTGGCTATTTTTTAATAATAATGATAAAAAAACCAACCTGACTTTAGGCATCCATTTCAGCAGAGAGCAGATCCAGCTGCTGAGAACCTGTTCTTTCAGAATTCTCAGAACTGTACTCCAAACAAGGGCCCCCATTTTTATTGCAACAATATATCCATACGAAATGGGGAAAATTAGACCCTTATCCTACCAGAGAATTTTGCCCTGTCTGGTCCCTAGACCTAGACCAATATATCACCAGCACCAGCACCATAAACAAATATTATCAATTGAATTTCATCTACTTTTTGCAACACAAATAGAATTAACTTCATATCTTTCCATTGTTTTTTTTTTTTTAATTTTATGTGTATAAGTGTACTGTCTCATGTATAGGTGCAATGCTTCGGAGGTCAGAAGAGAGTTTTTGGATTCCCCTGGAACTGGAGTGTGGATGGTCAGTTAGCCACATGTAGGTGCTGGCAATCGAACCTGGGTCCTCTGCAAGAGCAGTCAGTGCTTTTAACCACGAGCTTCTCTGGCCCCTCTTTGCATTATTTTTGATATTAAGCATTACACACACCCATACATACATTGATCTCAGACCTAGGGAAGAAATGAGTCATGAGGAATTAAAGCTATGTGTGGGTTACAAGAGGGACTCAAGCCTCACTGAGCATGTCTACATTATTAACAAAGATAATATTAACTTTCTGGTTGCAAGGTGAGGTAAAAATAATTTGTCATTACTATGTCCATATTGTAAAAGTTATTTTTATGCATGTGCTTGGAAAGACATACACATACACACACACACACACACACACACACACACACACACACCCTTTGATAGTTGTTCTGTGAAGGTGTCAAACATCTCTCTGTGGAGGATTGCTTTGAATGTTTAGTGTGATGATGCCATGCACTCACATCAAGAGAGTATGACAATGTTATTACAGACTTTCTTAATGCACAATGACAAGCACCCAACCTGGAACAGAATGGCTTGGGCATGTAGGGAAGAGGACTTGGTGTTATTGTGATTAGAATATAGCTATAATGAATGTTTGCAATGATTTAATATGCAGTCTTCCATGGCAGAGGCAGGCGGATCTTTGTGAGTTCAAGGCCAGCCTGGTCTACAGAGGGAGTTCCAGGGCAGCTGGGGCCATAGGGAGACCCTGTCTCGAAAAGATAAAAAAAAAAAAAACATTTATATTATTATTTTATGTGTATGAGTGTATTGCCTGCATATTTGTAGATGTACCTTTGTCATGTTGTACAATGTCCATAGAGATCAGAAGAGGGCATTGTTCCCCAGAAATGGATTAAAAAACTGTTCTTAGCTGCTATGTGGTTGACTGAACCCAAGTCCTCAGCAAGAGAACCAATGCTCTTAACCACCGAGTCATCTCTCCAGTCCCAATGTTTCCCATATTTTATCTTCTCCCCTGACCTCTCCAACTCCCTAGTGTTCAAGGAGATGCCCAGACTTTCTTATCGACTGCTCAGAAATGAGAAACAAAGGGCTGAGTATGTATATAGGTTACTGGTAGTGTTCTTGCTTAACGTGCATGAGGCTCTGGGTGTTTTTGAGACAAGGTCTCCCTATAGCCACATCTAGCCTGGACTCACTATTTAGACAAGGCTGGCTTCTGTCTCAGATATCTGCCTTTCTCTGCCTCCCAACCTGCTGGGATTAAAGGTGTGCAATCACTTGCTTGGCTGTCTACCTTATTTTTTTTTTATTGATGCTTTTTTTTTTTTTTTTTTCATTATTTTTATTTTTTTTTTTTTTTTTCCCCTTCCCTTCCCCCCACCCCACCCCTACCCATCCGCAGATCATGCATTCTGGCCATAAAGTTTTTTGCATCTTTCTCGGCTTTTTTGTTTTTTGTTTTTGTTTCTTTTTTTTAACAATAAGTGATAATTGTGGTACAAACATCCTTCATGTAAAACAATTCCAACGAGTTGTTGCCAACAACCACACAGCTCATGGCCCACCATCCAGCAGGGGGGCTGGCTTGTATGTGTCAATCAAGTTGATCAAATGAGTGTCAGTCTATATTGTTGTAGTTTCACCATTTAACCCCAATCAGAAGCCCTTACATTCTACCATGCCCCTTCTTCCACAGATTGTTCCCTAGCTTAGAAAAGGGGCACAGGTGGATGAGAAGCAAAAACACTCTACTTTCTCTGGAGCTGATGTCTTGGTCTCTAGTCAGTTTGGCTGTTTTCTTTCATGGGCTGCCAGCTTGTCCAGGCATAACCTTTTGATCCTATATTGAATGTATTTAGTGAATTACTATTTACCTTTTATGCAATGCCTTAAGATTATATAGCCGTATTTCGTCTACAGAAAGCACACACATTATAGTATCAAGGTATGTTAACAGTATCAAGGTTCTGAGTGGTTTCTTTGGTATAGACATGGATGTTTGGATGGTATGTTAATTCTGATTTACATTTTCTTCTGTTAAGTATGGCAGGGTACCAAGCCCCCACAAATGGTAAAGGCTCCTTGCCTCCAAACTGGGATATCTGCAGGAAGAGAGGCGATAAGGCTTTGCTGATGAAGACCTGATGATACATAGAGGAAAGATGTATGGAGACCGCACTGCAAGTATACA
The DNA here is from genome assembly GCA_009823505.1 of Rhizomys pruinosus. NCBI lineage: Eukaryota > Metazoa > Chordata > Mammalia > Rodentia > Spalacidae > Rhizomys > Rhizomys pruinosus. The sequence goes on along the minus strand of VZQC01007541.1, from coordinate 3,622,141 downwards.
GATGGTCTCTGGAATGCCAGAGGGTGGATTACAAAGTCACCACTAAACGCAAATAAGGCAAAATATTGGTCTCTCTTGAGTCAAGGCAAGTACCTCCGATCAGCACCAGCTCAGCTACACCTCATCTGCCTGGAAATACTGTGCAGCAGTGGCAGCCATATGTCTGTATATCCCAAATCTAATTGGCTATTAGCTCTCTCCTTGGAGGAATAACCCACAGCTGATGCCACAAGCTTACATCCTCTAATGGTTAGGAGATGTTATAAACCACACGAAGACCCTGCCATACTTAACAGAAGAAAATGTCTACCTTATTTTAAAAATGTTATTACATGCATTTTTAATACATGAAATAAAATATGAGAGAGAGAGAGAGAGAGAGAGAGAGAGAGAGAGAGAGAGAGAGAGAGACCATGGTGCCTGTGTGGCACAGAGGACAACCACACAAATCAGTTTTTTCCTTCTATCATGTCGGTCTCAGGGATTGAACTCAGGTCATTAGCCTTAATGAAAAGTACTTTGCCACTGAGCCACTTTGCCAGTCCCATCTCATTGGCCTGGTACTCTCCTATCTACTAGGCTGGCTGGCCAGTGACCCTGAAGGACTGGCCTGTGTCTGATTCTTCCACACATGGATAAAAATTACATGCACCCCCATGCCTGCCTTTCAAAACAGTGGATCCTGGGCATTGAATTTAGACCTTTGTGCTTATAAGGTAAACAATTACTGACTGAGCAATCTCCCCAGCTCTGTTGCAATTTTTACAAGTTTCCAGTATAATTGGTCATTTCTAACATATGTTGTTGATTGAATGCATGTTTGGTCCAAAATATGTTTTGGCGTAGAGCTGTAACACGTCTACATATAATCTGGATGCATTGGTTAATTTCCTGTTTCTCTGATCAAACATCATGTCAAAGGCTACTCAGAAGGAAGAGTTTATTTGGGCTCACAGTTTGAGAAGGATGAGTCTATCTTGGTGGTGGAGGCATGACAGGAGGCAGTTGGAACAGAAACCCAAGAACTCACAATTTCAAGCATGTGCGGGAAGCAGAGAGCACAAATCAGAAGTGAGATTGGGCTGTGAATTCTCAAAGCCTGTCGTTGGAGACATACTTCCTCCATAACAGCCACACTTCCTAAACCTCTGCAAACATCACCACCAAATTGGGACCAATTGTTCAGATACATGAGCCTATGGAGACCATTTCTCATTTAAACTGTCCATAACATGGTGCAAAATGCATTTAGTCCATAGTTTTTCACAGTCTCAACCCTGTTCCAGAGTCCAGTGCCTGAACTCTATTCTGACAGCAGAGGCAATCTCATAATTGTAAATCCCTGCAAAATAAAAAAACAAATTACATACTCCCAACAAACAATGGGCTGAGTACACATTCCCATTCTAAAAGGTAGGGAGGCAGAGGAGAGGGAAGAGTGAGGAAATATGGGACCAACAGAAAACCAAAAGTGAGCAGGGCCAACACCAAATCCCATAGTTCCATTCCCATGTCTGGGATTTTAGTCCCAACAGGCTTAGATGGTCCCACCCCCAGGCTTTGCTGCCTGTAACTAGATACATGCTTTCTGGCATATATGTTTTTAATACTTTTCTCTGCCCATAAATTGCCTTTTAATTCCCTTTATAATGTCTTTTAATTAATTCATTTATTTTTACTTTATGTGTATCAGTGTTTATGTCCACATATGTGTAAGTGTGCCCATGCATGTTCAGTTCCTGCAGAGGCCAGATGATGAACTGGGTCTCCTGGACCTAGAGTATGGATAGTTAGTAACTACTGTGTGAGTTCTGGGAACTGAATGCAGGTCTTCTGATAGAGCAGCCAGTGCCCTTAATCACCCAGATATCTCACCAGCCTCAGAATATTTTAATTTTTGATGCATTTCATCTTGGAATTCTGTAATCAAAGTAGTATGCTTTCATATACTAAGAAATATGTGTTCCAATGTCTTGAACGTCTTATATATTTTAGTAGGTGTTTTATAGGTTTAATTATTATATTTAGGTCTTTGATCTATTTTGGTTTAATTGTTTTAAGGTGTGAAATAAAGGTCAAGGTACTTTTTTGGGGGGGGGGATTTTTGAGACAGGGTCTCCCTGTAGCCCCAGCTGGTTTGGAACTTGCCATGTGGACCAGGCTGGCCTCAAACTCAGAGATCCATCTGCCTCTCCCTCTGCCTCCCAGGGCTGGGATTAAAGGTGTGTGGTACCTTGCTCAGATGAGGTGCTTTAAAAAATTCTTTTTTAACTTTTTAGTTTTAAAGGAGTGTTTAATTTAATTACGATGCTGGGCCAACAATCGACTTGGGAGGAATGTAGCCATGAGGTTCAGGTTACAGGGCAATTTATAAGTACAACAGCCAATCAGAGTTTAGCATCACAATTAAAGTTATCAATCAAAGGGAAGTGCACAAAGCATCAAGCCAATTACAGAAGCAAGAGACAACAGTTAAAGTTAGCTAATCAAGGGGAAAGGTGTGAAGCAAGCAAACCAATCATTCCTAGAATGACTTGGGGAAAATGGCTTAATGGTATTTGAGAACACTATTCCTGGGTTTTTGTAATCCTCTATCTCATTTCCCCCTCTTGTTGTGAGGTTTTCAAATCCTTGAAGGAAGTTTGTAAGAGTCGACCACAGTTGCTGTTTCCAAGAGGAATGATATCCGCTAGGAAGGGGGTTGTATTGGGTCCTTAGCAACATGAATTTAATAGAATTTACCCACTGGTTAATAAATCTGACAAATGAGTTAAGATTCATGGGCCACCAGTCAGAGCAACAAGAAGGTCAAGTTTACTGGCAGATCCAGGAAGTCTTCAGCTCTCAGCTGAGAAAGAAACTGGCTCTTTGGGGGGTCTTGACCCTAAACTTCCTAGACAATTTTTAGCTCCTACTTTTATCACATTATGCTCAGAGGAGGTTACCCCAATTGCCAAGTGGGAATTAGTGTGTCAACTGCTCTCACTTCTTCCATGCTGAAAAAGGGGCATAAGAGGTGGCAACTGGGGTATCCCCTGCTCAGTGGGTCTATCTAAAAGACCCTCAAAACTATAGTTATAGAGAGAACAAAGTCCTTGAATGGTGTCTGTGAAGAAGAAGTGAAGGCAAATGTAGTTAGCTACATTTTCTAGACAGTAAACCAGGAGATGAACAGGGTGAATTAAATTTCCAACTTAAAAGTCCATTAGAATTTCTCAATGAGGGGTTCTAAAGCATCCATTGCCACATTCCTCCAGAGTTGAGTATTGGCCCAGGGTCATAATTAAATTAAACCCTCCTTTAAGATTTCACTTGGTTAAGTGAGTGGTCTTTCTGCTGTGACTTTATGACATTTGGAGGTCCCACCAAGATAAAAGGTGACCCCGAGGGGGTACTCAGTGGAGACCCTCATGAGTGAGTCTAAAGCAAAAGTGAAAGTAAAGCCCTGTAGCCTCAGCACTTTATAGGATCTGGAATGCCAGTGGCCCCTTGGCTGGGCCTCTTGGTCCAACATTGGCTCAGTGGTCCTCAGTTGCCACCTAACCTGACCCCTGTTCTGCTAGAAAATTAAGAGACTCCCCTGGGGCCCTGGCCCACCTAAAGCAACTTGAGCCTCTGTATTTCCTACTTCCAGCTACAGGACAAGAAAGGGATCCATTCACCTTTTTCCAGAATTAAAGGTGCAACTACCTAAGAGCAAACTCACACTGTGACTGTCAGAATGCCTGGAAAGCAGTTGCTGAGTCCAGACACCATGGCCAAATGAACAAAAGGAGAAGCCCAATAATGGAGGTGAATTTTTAAAGAATGCAATCAATTAATTGTCCCAATACCAATTGTTTTTTGGGAAACTCAACTCTTAATTTCCTAGGATTTTTGGCAAAAATTAATGATTAATGTATATGTGAGGCTACTTGGGGGCTGTTTCTGGACTAATACTGTATAAATCTATCTTTATCTTTATACCAACACCATACTGTCTTGATTTATGTAGCTTGAGAACATGCCTTGAAATCAATTAATGTTAATTCTTTTGAAATCAAATTTCTAAAATTCGTTATTTTTAAATTTTTCTTTAACTATTTTCCTCCACATTTCTACATGTTCTGGAATCATTTTGTCAAAACCTATCAAAAACACTTCAGCAGAGTGAATAGGGGATAACATTGAATCTACCCATTGATTTAGTTATTTTGTGGCATGGCATAACTTTCTTTAAGCAGTTTGGGCTTGTGGTTTTTTGTTTCTTACATCTGTGAAATTCCAATTTTATTAAATTTGGAAGATAACTTTGCCATTTTAAAATTTGAAGTTAATGTGGTCATTTTAAATTTAATTTAATATTTTTCAGTATTTCCCATTTTAATTGCTCCTTTGGAGGTTCCAACTGTAGTGTATTCTGCTTGATGTTTCCTTGTAAACCAGTTTTATTTATACTCTGATCTCTTTATTTTGGATAAGAGTTACTATGTCTTTTCATTCACTAATACTTTTATCTTGATTTCTTTTCCTGGTGCTGTGATATAGTACTCTAACAAAAGCAACTTAAGGGAGAAAGGATTGATTCAGCTTGTAGTTTCAGGTCACTGTTTATCATAACAGAGAAGTCACAGGAGATTGAAGGGGCTGGATATATGGTATCTATAGTCAAAAAGCAAAGAACAGCTAGTTCATGTTAGTGCTCAGCTCACATTCTCCATTTTATAAAGTTCAGGATTTCCTGTAAAGGAATAGTGTTTCTCACAATTATTATGTGTCTTCTCATATCAACCAAGGAAATCAAGACAATTGCCCAAAGCATGCTCAAGGCCCACCTCCAGGTTGCTTGATCCCATCTAGTGTATATATCTTTTTCATCATAGATACTTTAGATTTCATCTGTAGAACTTCACCTTGAGTCTGTTTTGTATACTTCGTATTAAAATTTTTTTTATTGAGCTTCTGTACATTTAATACAACAGCTTTTAATCAAATTTAGAGTCCTTCCCCCATCCATGGCCCATGGCCCTCCACAGGACCTCATGTATTCATTCCATCATATATGTTAAGTTTGATCCAGTCAAGCATTTGTACCCAGATGTCCTTCAGGGCAAATTCATCCACTGGAGTCTAGACAGCTTATCTAGACATCGTAAGTAAGGCCTACTTTCCCTCACCCAGTAGTAATCCATCTCTAACAGTTCCCAGACTAGAGCTTGCCCACAACACATTTCTCTCACTCCACTCTGGGCCCTTGTCAGATTGAGTTGACATGGGTCCTGTGCTGGAAACTGCTATTGCCACATGTTCACAAGTTCATGTGGAAGCTTCCAGTGGCCTGAAATCCTCTGCTCCCTTGTGTTCATGAACCAGCCATTGCTCTTACAATCTTTCCACCTGGGACCTTCTGTGTGCATCACACTGTGTTGTTGTTGTTGTTGGTTCTTTTTTTTTTTATTTTTTTTTGTAAGTTTGGAGACAGGGTCTCCCTTAAGTCCCAGCTGCCTAGAGCTCACTATGTAATCAGGCTGGGGCCTTGAACGCACAGAAATCTACCTGCTGCCTAGCCAGCATGAGTGCTGGGACTACACGCAATGCACCACCATGCCTGGGATAACACTGTGATTATTATTAGTAGTATTATTATTATTTTAGGATTATTAATTTTATTATATATATAGTTTTTGTAGCAAGATTATGTTTCTAATCAAGGTCTAACCTGTGTCCCCCCCCTACCCCCCCCCACCCCACCATAGCTCATGCATTTCTGCCAAACATGCTTTCATCTCGTATCTCTATCAGTCTTTCTCAAAATTCTTCCAGTGGAAGTTGACTGTTTTTTGGAGCAGAGTTCACCGTTTCAGTTTCAGTCAGTTCTTTGATGCATCCTTTTCTGTTCATCGTCGTTGTTGTTGTTGCTCCCAACTACTTGGCAAAAGCTCAGGGCCATGCAGAAGAAATACATAAAACTAGGTAATTGGCGCTACATCCACAGATGAGGGATGCTTGTTTGTTTATCTGGGCTGTGTTACTTCACTCAACAATATCTTCTAGCGCCAGCATTTTACCTGCAAAGCTCATGAATGTCTCTTTCTTTACTGCTGCATAGACTCCATTGTGTAGAGGGTACCACATTTTTCTCTATCCACTCATCAGTTGAGGGGCTCTGGGTTGGTTCCAGCTCCTTGCTATTGTTGAAGAGAGCTTAAATAAACATGGCGTGTGCATGTATCTCTGCGTAGGATGAGTCTTGTGGTGGTACATGCCCAGAAAGTGATATGCGGGTCAGGTGCAAGTTCGTTCCCAAGTCACTTCCAAGGGTTTCTCCACACTGCTTTCAATAGTGGCTTGTACTAGTTTACATTCCCACCACAGTGGATGAGTGTTCCTCTTTCCTCGCAACCTCTCCACCAGCACGTGTTGTCATTTTGTTGTCTTTATCCTAGCCAATTTTATTGGGGTAAGATAATATCTTAGAGTGGTATTAATTAGCATTTCCCTAATGATTAATGAGGTTGAGCACTTCTTAAGATGTTGTCTCAGCATCTCTAATCTCACGCATGTGATGTCTCTGTGCAGCTCTTTGCTCTATCTATTGAGTGTGTCATTTGGTTTCTTTCTTCTTTTGTTTTTTGAGTAGTTTATATATCTGGAAATCAATGCTTGTGGCACGATGGGGTTCTCGCTTTAGTTCTGCGGTGAAGCTTCTCAATTCTGTGATTTCTCTTTCACTTACTTCCTTGATTGTTTCTTTGCTGTACAGAAGCGTGTGAGTTTAATGAGGTCCCATTTTCATTTTGATCTTATTTCTTGCATAGCTGCTGGTTGATTTAGGAAGTCTTTTTCCCTATGGCCTAAGTCGTGTATCCCCGTGCCAACTTTTTTCTTCTATCAACCTTCAGAGTTTGGGGTTTGACAGTGAGGTCTTTGAAAAATTCCATATGGAAGTTTAGACATGTGGGTTAGGAGGTAGGGTTTGTAATTCATCTCTATAGAGGGGGGATGCCATTTTTGCCAACACCACGTGCTGAAGATGCTGTCTTCTCATTGTGTCTTCTTTGCCCCTGTCACGTATGAGATGGCTGAAATTGTATGTGCTTAAGTTTGGGGTCTTCAGTTTTGTTCCGTCGGTCAACAGGTCCTGTTTTTGTGTGAGTACGAGGCTGTTTTTATGAATATAGCCCTGTTAGGTAGTTTTGAGAGGTCTGGTATAGAGATCCTCCCATGTGTTGCTTTTCACTCAGGGTTGTTTGGGCTAATCAGGGTTCGTTTGTTTTTCCAAATGGAAATTAAGGACGTTTTTCCAAGCCAGTGTGAAGAATTCGTGGGATTTTAATTGGGTTGCATCAAATCTGTACAAGAGTATTGGTAGAATGGACATTTTCACGATGTTAAAATTTTTAACAAGCTATCGCACATGCATGGGAGGGTTTCATCTCGGAGATCTCTTCTTTCTCAGTTTCCTTCTTCAGGGGTTAAATTGTTTGTTGTAGAGATCTTTAAACCTTGGATGGGTTTTGTATCCTAGTAGTATTTATTGGTTTTTTGAGGCGATTGTGAGTGGGAAGGTCCTCCTTGAATCTTTTCAATTCTTTCCTCAGTTGCTTGTGTTGTTGGTAAAGAAAGGCTCCTGATTTTTGTTAGGTTAATTTTGTAGCCGGCCACGTTGCTGAAGGCTGTTAATCATTTCTAGGGAGGATTTCTGGTGGAGTTTTTAGCATCCCTTAAGTAAAAGAATCATATCAATCAGACAAAAGGGAAAGCTTGACTTCCCTCGTTTCAATTGTACTTACCCTTTAAGTTTCCGTTTCTGCCTTAATGACCTGGCAAGTGTTTTCAAGCACTATATTGAAGAGTAGTGGTGATAGGGGGCATCCTTGCCGGGTTCCTACCTTAAAGGGAATATTTCTGGTCATTTCCCCATTTAGATGATATTGGCTGTGGGTTTCTGTATTGGCTTTTGATTACATTGAGGAATGAAGCCTCCTCCAATCCAATTCTATTCCCTCTAGGACTGTAAGCATGAAGGATAGACGATTTTGTTAAAGGCTTTTTCCTGCATCATTGAGATAGTGGTTTTGTGTCTTTCAATCCATTAGCTCGTGGGATATTTATTGATTTTCACATCGTTGAAGCCATCCCTACATCTCTGGTATATCCAACTGGGTCATGAGGGATGATCTTTTTTGATGTGGGTCGGTATGCGATTTGCCAGTAAGCCTGTGTAGAATTTTGGCATCAATTAACTAGGTTGTAAGTATTTCTTTGTACATGGACCCTTGAGCCTTTTGGCCAAAGCAATAGGAGTTATGCATATTGGAAAAAACAAAAACACAACAGTAAAGGAATGCAAGTCAAAGAACTGACTGAAACAGTGAACTTCTGCTCAAAACAGTCAACTTCCACATGGAGAATATTGAGAAAGACTGAGAAAGAGATGAAAAGCATGTTTGGCAGAATGCATGAGCTCTGCTGGGGTGGGGGGATGGGAGGGACATGGGTCTAGACTTGATAAAAATATATAAATAAATAAATTTAAAAAAAGAAAAAACAAACAAGAAAAAAGAATTTTGGCATCTGTGTTCATTAGGGAGTGGATCTATAGTTCTCCTTTTTGGTTGTATCTTTGCCTGGTTTTGGTAATAGAGTGATGCTGGCTTCATAGGAGGAATTTGTGAGAATTCCCTCTGTTTGTATCCTTCTAAACAATTTCAGTTCACACTGTGTTTTATAAGGCAGCTTCCCCAGTGAGAGTTGAGGGATGCACTAGTTTTTTCTCCTCCCCTCATTCTGCTATTCCCAAGAGACTTGCTGTAGAGGTTTAGCTATAGATGTGTCTGGGCATCTCTAATACATATATTCTCTGTGTCTGACCAGTTGTGGGATTCTGCTATAACCTCCATCTGTTGCAAAAAGAAGTTTCCTTAATGAGTGGAGTACAGCATATTCGTCTGCAAATATAAGATCAATATTTAGCATATGGCAAGAAATTTCATTTGTCTAGAGAGATGGTATGAATAGGGTTTTTTTTTCTAGGATCTGTGAGCTCTCCAGCCATGTGTATTTGGCTGTGTTTACAGTGTCACCCATGTGTTCACTCTCATTTGAGGGTTTTAATTCCAATTAAACAGTTGTTGATTACCTCCCAGATAACAGTGCCACTAACTGCACAATAGACGTTGTTTGCTGTGTTAGTCATTATGTTTACTGGGTTTTAGGGCTGGGTTGGACCATTGATTAATACTCTCTCTCAGCAGCTTGCATATTAACATCTAGCACTATGTGAGCTAAATTTCCGGTAGAAGGCTTCCAGATGAGTTCCTACTCCATTGTTCTAAGTCCTGTATCTGAAATATGTCCTATCTTTAGCAGTAGGGACATAACCAAGAGCTCTGGCAATAGCCTATGTTATTTTGGGGGTCTCTCAAAGGGAGGTCTCTCCTGTATAGCACTGTGTTCCTTGCCATGCAACCCCAGATATACATATGCACTAATGTTCAGACACTCTATGTGCATTTCTCAGGGGGAAATCAGAGGCAACACATATCCTATGATTCAGATTTATACTCAGTATATTCATGCTATTCTATTTTCTTGAACATCCTGAATTTAAATACAACACTTTAATGTCTCCGTTTACAACTTCTTTAGTGATATTTCTAATTAGCTTGAATTAATTTACTTTCTTCACAGTAAAGTTTCGTATTTTTTTTTTCTCTTTTCAGTCTTGGTAATATTTGATTGGTTAGAAGATGTTGTGAATTTTGTATTGTTAGGTGTTGGATATTTTATATTCTTAAATTTGTTGAATTTTGTTTGGGGGAGGTGATTAGACTACTTAGAAGCAGTTTGAGACATTTGGAGTTTGCTTTTAGGATTTGTAGGGTGAGATGGGACAAGCACTGTATTTAGTTTAAGGTTAATTTTCTACACTGCTGAACCATGACCCTTCTTAATACTCTAGCAGATGGCTCCTCAAATATCCAGTGTCCCATTCTGTCAGTTGACGAGATGTGGTTTCCAGCCCCATGCTTCATCGAAGCACAGTTCCCCTTTATTCCTGAGGTGAGTTCCATCCCTGGTCTTCCTTTCCCTCATGTGCGTGTTCTGACCTATTCTCCACTCAAGACATTAAGAGACTCTACACAGGGAATAGATTTTATTTCTGTGGTGTTCTGCCTCAGGAACTCCATGGCTTCTCTAGAAGATTCTTCTGACTAGGCTGACCCCCTCTGACTGCTACCCTAGGCACTTCTTCCAGATAGTTGGCAGGAAAATCATTTGCTCATTAATTTTCCTGCAGCCTTTCAAGAATCATCCTTCGATGCCTGATATATAATGTCTTAAAGCGCATTGTTTCAGGTGTTTTACATAGTAGGAAAAAACTTGAACCCTATTATTACATATTAATTGGAATTAGGGAGTTTTTTTAATGTTAATAAAAAAACAGTTATGAAGTTGAAAATTTTATAGTGGAATAAGTATTCATATATATATATGGGGGTATTAAATTTTCTTTCTTTCTTTCTTTCTTTCTTTCTTTCTTTCTTTCTTTCTTTATTTATTTATTTATTTTTAATGTGTATGAGTGTAGTGTCTGCGTGCAGGTTTGTGCACCCGTGTCGTGCAATGCCGTGGAGGTCAGAAGAGGGTGTCAGATTCCCCTGGAACTGGAGTTCTCCTGGAATTGGAGTTGCAGACGGTTCTTGGCTGCCATGTGGGTGCTGGGGATCGAACCCGGGTCCTCTGTAAGGGCGGTCGGCGCTCTTAACCACTAGGCCATCTCTCCAGCCCCAATTTTTCATAATTTATTAAATTATATTATGACTTCATGGTATTTTCTAATAAAATAATATAAAAGTTTATAATGATTTATACAGAAATCTGTGCATTACAGGATTTTATAGACTATCTAAGAAAAAGAAAACTGAAATTTGAACAATAAGGTAATCTTAAGCAAATGTTTCATTAATACCTGGTAGACTCACTAAAAGAACATTCAAGTAACAAATGAATCATAAGACTATTATATACATGAGGTGAGAAAAGATTATAAAATTATAAAACTATAAAGATCATACTGATAAGAATCTATAAAAAGGACTAACACATACTGCACTCTTAAGCTGACAAAAGGGAAATCTTCAAAGAGTTGGGATTTTAGCCGGGCGTGGTGGTGCACGCCTTTGATCCTAGCACTTGGGAGGCAGAGGCAGGAGGATCTTTGTGAGTTCAAGGCCAGTATGGTCTACAAAGTGAGTTCCAGGACAGCTGGGGCTACAGGGAGACCCTGGTCTCGAAAAGGAAAAATAAATAAATAAATAAAGAGTTGGGATTTAGAGTTTATAACTTGGTAATTTAGCTTAAGAGCATCTTGAAACATGTCCTTCTTGATTTTAAAGAGTCTGGTAGAAATCTAAAAGCAAAGTAAAATAGTATAATAAGTGAGGTAACTCAGGCCCAGAAAGACCACGTGTTCTCCCTCACGTGTGGATCCTAGGTACACATTTTTTAGTGTAGTATGTTTAACTTTGAGTACTAGTAAGTCCCAGAAAGATAGAAAGGGGCCGTTGGAGGGCATGTGGAAGAGATCTTAAGGGAGGGAGAATAGCAAAGCAGAGAAACTTCTTGCAGTAGATGGCAATGAACCCACAACTGTTCAAAATGCAGTGAATAAGAGACTGCAGGGTGCTCAACCTCTATAGCATACCCTTTCCTGCCAAGGCCCAGGGATCATTGCAGAAGAGGGAGCAGAACGACTGTAAGAGCCAGAGGTGGGAATTAGTGCTTTTCCAGACAGAAGGGCTATTACACATGAATTTACAGAACTGTGACATCATACATGAGATCTATACAAATTTAAGATAGACAAAATCCCCGCCTAGATGGGGAGGGGTTGGTAAGAAATTCAAACCTTAGCTGAGGAACTATTGGCAACTGACAGCTGTGTAGAAAGAGAGAGGCAGTGTTTATTAAAAAAAAAAAAAAGTATAACACTGGAGGTTGACCAGTGTCCAGGGCATGAACCCACACCGAAGAGAATCTGAGGATAAAATTAGACATCATATGCTTTAAAAAATAAGAGGACATGATGACTAGGGGAGTAGTAAGGTGGGGGTGGAGAGTGGAGAGAGGTCTGAATACAATCGAAACACGTCATATGAAATATGAAATCCTCAAAGAAACAATAACACACACACACACACACACACACACACACACACTCAAATACTCTTGGGTCCATTCAGTGTTTAGGGTTGAACACTTGGGATTGGTTAATCTATCAGGGAGTCCATCCCCATGAAGAAACCTGATTCTCCCTGTCAGTATCATATTGATGGCATGCAGCTCTTCTAGATATGACAGGGAAGGTGCACCCATGAAATCTTGATAATATGGTTGCCTGCTTAATGACAACACTGGTTGACATGATACTGTAGATGGGGGAAATTTCACAAGGTCCCACCTTTAGGGCTAGATTTCCTAGTGACAGAAGCTTTTTCTCCCCCACTATTGGGGGAGAAAAGTCATCAGTAATGTTACCCAGTCTTGACTCCTGAGAGCTGTAATGATGACCTGTCAGGGAAGTGCAATAGTGGCATGACTGTCCTGGGGGGTAATAATCTGCCTTCTGATTAGATTTGAGGCCTAATCAGAAGGAAGTTCATACTTAGCTCCATGATACTGGTCAAGAATCTGCAGGGAACATTTCGGAGGAGGTAGAAAAAAATGTAAGAGCCAGAGGAGGGGAAGATGCTTAGCAAAAGGACATCCTTTGGGCATAACAAAACCATTGGGCTCAGGATCTAATGCAGCTGTGGTTATCTGTGTGAAACTTGCACAAGATTAGTCCTGTCATCTTTGGAGGCCCCAACCTATTTGAGGGTCTGCTAGCCGTTAATGGTTGCAGAGGGAGGGGTCTCATTGTCTTCAGTGGTATAGATAATGACAAATTGCCCATGTATTAGGAAGAAGCCTCCAATCCATGGTCTTGCAAGAAACTCTAAACACACAAAAAGAGGACACGAAAGCTAGATAGGGGCTTGTTGGGAAGAAGAAAAGTTCCAGTGGAAAGAGGAAGGGAATGAGAGAGGAGATTGAGGTAAAAAACAATTAAAATTTGAGGCTGGAGAGATGGCTCAGAAGTTAATAGCAGAGGACCCAGGTTCAGTTCCCAGCACCCACATGGCAGCTAACAACTGTCCTTAACTCCAGTTCCAGGGGGATCCAACACCCTCTTCTGACCTCCACTGGTATTGCATGACACAGGTGCTTTTACATACATGCAAGCAATACACTCATTCATAAAATAAAACTATTACAAACCACTAAAATTCATTGTATATGTGTATAAAACTATCAAATAATAGTAATAATAATAGTAATAATAAAGAATTACTTGTTTGGTGTTTCAAGCTGAGGCTGGGACAGTCTATTCCTTTGATTAGGGAAAGCTCTCAAATGGATCATATACTCAGCAGGTGTGGAGCAGAATCACCGTAGGAAGGCTGCGTGAGATGCTGCAATAAGAGACTAAACTGCTATGCCCAGACTGAGAATCTCTTTCTTCCTGTGTACCAAGCAGAATTAAATTTCCTCCAGACTTGAGTCTCTTATGAAAAATGATGTGTTCTGTTTTCCCCATGTAGACATAGGGGAAGTCAAAACAACACTTGATTTGTTTTCCAGGTGCTAGGAGCCACAGGCTAAAATAGTTGAAACTTTCTCCATATGCTTAGGACACTTCTCCAGGGAAATATTCATCAATCATCCTGGTGAAATTTTGAGGACAATCAATTCTTGAGTCTAAGTTGCAGCACCTAGTGAGAGCCGGAGAGAGTCCAGAGACTGTTCATGGTCAGGGTGTGACCACACAGAAGCACTGACAGCATCATAACATGGTATCGATATAGCTAGGCATTGTTCAAGATGAGCAAGGATCCCTTGAGAGTGTCTCAGGGCATGCCTAGTTCATGAAACTCTAAGTATTTAACATTTCAGCACTAGTGTAAATGTGAACCTTGATTGTATCCACAGGGTAGTGAGATAATTATGAAATGATTATTTGTTTCTGTCGTAGTTTCTTCCACATGACACTATACTATGTAAAGTTTAAAGAGGAATGATTGCATGACTTTACATTATAAACAAAATCAGGAAATAATATGACTTTAAAGATAATTCAATATGTATGGTAGAATGAAAATATCATGGGATTGGTCTAGGCCATTTGATCCCATTTAAGAGAGTGTCACTAGTCTTCAGACACAAAGCTGAGCCACATCTCTAGCCTCGATTTTATTTATTCTTTGACAATTTCATGCATATATATGATCCCCTCTTCTATCCCCTGTCAATCACTCTGGATATGTTCCACTTCACAACACTGCCCCCTGTCTATTTCATGTCTGGCTACTACACCCCAGAGGAAAACTGACTCCCCATTCTTCAGTAACCATTAACTATCAATAGCACATCTAACAACAGTATTATATGGGAATAAACTCAAAGATACATAGCACACGAGTTTATCTACACGCAAATTTTTAACTGACACAACAAATCAACATAACAAATATAGGATTAGTAGCTTCCTGAGGTTGATGAACAGACTGATTGCAATCCCAAACAGGGTCTGCCTTGGAAGCTAGAAATGTTTCATGTTCTAATTATGATGGTGAGTTTGAGGAGAACCTTCAGCAAAAGTCCTTAAAGTTAAAATGAGTGAAATTTAAAGTATATAATCTAACCTAAGTTGTTCTGTAAAAAAAAATGTTTTGGGTTGGTTGGGCATGGTGGCACATGCCTTTAATCTCAGCACTTGGAGGAGGCAGAGGCAGGTGGATCTCTGTGAGTTCAAGGCCAGCCTGGTCTACATAGTGAGCTCCAGGACAGCTGGGACTGCAGAGAGACCCTGTCTCAAAAAGACCAAAAAATGTTTTAGGTTTGTTTTATGATCCCTAGATGGGTCTTACAAAGGGCAAAGAAAGGACTCCTTTTGCAAACTGGTAGAGCCATTATGGAGATCAGGGTGGAGGTTCTTCAAAAGTTATAAATAGATCTATCACATGTTCCAGCCTCACCACTCCTGGTCATATACCTGGAGAACTCTATATCCTACTACAGAGCTACCTGCTCATTCATGTTCAGTGCTACTTTGTTCATGACAGCCAGGAAACTGAAAAAAAAAAACAAACTATGTGTCTATTAACTGATGAATGCATAATGAATATATAGTTCATTTACACACTGGAACATTATTCACTTGTTAAGAAAACAAAATTATGCTGGGTGTGGTGGTGCATGCCTTTAATCCCAGCACTCAGGAGGCAGAGGCAGATGGATCTCCGTGAATTCAAGGCCAGCCTGGTCTACAGAGTGAGTTCCAGGCCAGCTGGGATTAAAGGGAGACTCTGTCTCAAAAGACAGAAAAAAAATAAATAAAACAAAATTATGAAATTTGCAGGTGGGGCCTCATGTACCCCTTCTACTTCCTTGCTGCAATGTTAACTGCAAAGGTTCTGTGGTAGCCTGTATGCTGAGAATTACACAGTGCACCTGCGCAGAGCTTGTCCCTCATCAACCTAATCTGCCCTAGGCAGGCGACCATACAAACAGCTGAGTTGCAGACCTGGGCCAATCACAAGGCAACATGATGACTACACTGAGAAGAGAGCGGAATGCAAACAGTATATAAACCCCCAATGAATGAGTCTGCAGCAGCTTGCCTTCTGCCTGCTTTCACCCGACTCCCAGGGTCTGCGTGTTGACTCTGCACATCTCACCCCCCTTTTATTCAAGGTCAGACCACAATGTTCCTCGACAGGCCCCGGGGGATTGACAACAAGGCTCTACTTTTAAATAAGATTTTATATCATGAAGTTTACTACACTGTCACACTATCACTATAAACACTTTCTGTATATTTGTTATTTAAATGGAAAGATCATGGGTGAAAAATAATGCTGTCTTTATTATGTGACAGTTATGCTTTCTACAGTTTATGGTTCTGAAAATCAAGAATAAATCTCATCAGTAAACTCAATTATAAAAAATCAATAGGAATAAAATACTTTAGTGTTTTTGAGACAGGATCTCCCTGTAGTCCCAGCTAGCCTAGAACTGCCTATGTAGACCAGGCTGGCCTTGAACTCACAGAGTTCAAGCTCTCTGCCTCCTGAGTGCTGGAATTAAAGGGGTGCACCATTGGTCCTGGACAGGAATAAAATACTTTATTGATGAGTAGATTTTCCCTCAATTTAAAAATATAATGCTTGGGGCTGGAGAGATGGTTTAGTGGTTAAGAGAACTGGTTGCTCTTGCAGTGGACCTGGGTTCAATTCCCAGCACCTACATGATGGCTAATGACCATCTATAACTCCAATCCCAAGGGATCCAATGGCCTCTTCTGACCTCCTTGGCCATTCCATGATGTGCGTGCACCTAGTACATGCAGACGATACATTCATACACATAAAATAAAAATATAAGTAAAATATTTAAAAACATAAATGTAATGCTTTATTAATTTTTGATAATGCATACCATGTATTTTCATAACATTCCTCCCTCTCTTTCCAAATTCAGTCTCCCCATCTGCTACCCCCTCCCAACTTCATGTCCTAATTTTTTTATAGTCTATTGATTCTAATTTGTGCAATTCATGGATGTGGGGCCACTGGAGCATGGTCAACCTACTAGGGAATACGCCCTTAAAGAAAACTGACTCCCCCTCCCCAGAAGCCATGACTGTCAATAGCTCCTCTGCTAGGGATGGAGGTTAGGGACGATCCTACCGCCTCCATGCTAGAAGGTTGATTTGCTTGATCTGATGCAGGTCTTGTGCAGGAACCAAGGCTTCTGTGAGTTCATGAGTGCCGCAGCCCTGTCATGTCTAGAAGACACTGTTTCAGTCAGATCCTCTCAACGTCTGCTCTAACAATTTTCCCACCCCCTCTTCTATGATGGTCCCTGACTCTCAGAAAGGAGTGTGATATAGATGTCCTATTTCCAGCTAAGCATTCACTGACATTTACTCTCTGCTCTCTGATCAGTTGTGGGTTTCTGCACTAACTAGCATCCACTGCACAAAGTAGCTTCTCCCTGGTGAAGTCTGAGATCTTCACTAATCTATGAGTAAAGACATTAATTTAGAAGTAGTTTGATGCTATATCCCTTTTGAAAAATAATAGTAGGTTCATACCCATAGCCTATGAGCTGCTCAAGAATGAGTTCTTGGGCAAAATTACAGTACTAGGCATATATTTTCTTCTATAGATTAGGTCTTGAATCCAATTTAAAACAAGCAGTTGTCTACCTCCATAATGTTCATGCCACTATTGCACTCATGGGCATACTTCACCATGCTGGTAGCTCACAGGCTCACAGGATGGGAAGACATTGATGACTTTTTCTATCAGAAGCCTTTGTAGCACCTTCTGGTATTATGAAAGAAAGCTAGCCAGCAGGGCAGAAGCTTCCTGGTCAGTACCAACTTGATTTCTCCACTTCCTGTGGCAGGAGTAGTTTTATAGCACTTTTCCTTCCTTTAAAAATTTTTCCATATGAACGTAAGGATTTTTTTTTCTAAGTTTGTGAAAATGCCCCTCAACTGATGACTGGAAAACAAAATTGTGGTACATTTACACAATGGAGTTCTATGCAGCAGTAAAGAAAGATGACATCATGAACTTTGCAGGTAAATGGATGGAACTCGAAGACATTATGCTAAGTGAAGTAACACAGTCCCAGAAAAAAAAAAAAGGTGGTTTCCCTCATTTGTGGATGCTAACAGCAAATCCCCAGTTGGCAGGCAAACTGAGCAACTTTATTATTATATTTCGTTGTATCTGAAAACAATTGTGCTATTATAATGTGAATCTCTTAATGGGCTCAAGATTGGTCCTACCACTTGTATTCACACATCATAATTACCATATGTGAATGGAAGATATGTATTCATATTCTATTCATATTCTTTTTACCTGCATGCAACTTTACTGTTAAAATGTGAATCTCTAAATGTGTTTAGGAATTAACCTATAGTTTATTTTCAGAATTTGTAATTTTGATTTATGTGTGGAGTGTATATATGCATATTTTGGAATAATATTAAATTAAAGGGAACACAAAAGAGAGAGAAAAACGTATTTAAAAAACTGACCAAAACAGTAAACTTGTGCACTGAAAAGGTTTTAAAAGACTGAGAAAAAGATGCAAGACAGGTCTTAATATGGATGACAGACTCCATGAGCTCTGGGGGGGGGCATAAGGGGTGGGCATGGATGGGGGAATGAGTCTAAATTTGATTAAGAAATGTTGTATGAAATGCACTCAATAAGAATAAATTAAAAACAAATAAAATTTTATCATAAAAATTTTATTGCTGGATGTAGTGGCACACGCCTTTAATCCCAGCACTCAGGAGGCAGAGGCAGGTGGATCTCTGTGAGTTCAAGGTCAGCCTGGTCTACAGAGTGAGTTCCAGGCCTGCTGGGACTAAAGGGAGACCCTGTCTCAAAAAGATAAAAAAAATTTTTATTGATTCAAGAATTTCATACAATGTATTTTGATCATATTCAACCCACCTCCTCCATCTCCACCCTGGACTTTCCACCCCTACCACTCCTTTCATGTCCTCTATAAGGAAATAACAAACCCCATGCATTTTACACAACACCACTGAACTGGGTGTCAGAGAAGTCATGTTTCATTAGAGTGTCAGTGGCCTAAAGTTCTTACAAACAGATGAGCCAAATTAAGGGCTCATCCCTTTCCTTCGTGTTTGATTTTAGGTCAGAATACACAGAGGTTTCTTGGAATGGAATTTTCACACTTGTTTTTCTGTTCTTATTACCCAATGCTTAGGATTGTCAAGTAGGGATTTCTTTTCCTCAGTGATCAGAAACACTTGGGTTTCCTCATCAAAGTCAATTGTTTCTGGTCCAAGTACATGCAGGTTATAGTTTGGTTGTTTCTGGGTCTCACTTAGCTTACTCACCCTGCTGTGATCAGAGCCGTTCTCTGATAGGTGGATTCCCTACAGGGTTTTACTGTGAGTAAAAGAAGAAGCTAGGTCCTCACAGCAGGCAGTAGTTAGCTCATAAACCTCAAATCCAAGATTCACTGAGTGGCCATGGGGATGTTTCACAGCTTCACAGGGCAGCTTTATACCACTGTCCTCTAGCTTATTTCCTGCAATCTGTAGACTTCTCAGGTTCTTATTTCTGTTGTGAGCAGCCACTACACAGTACACACATATTTTGGCCAGCCATCATCATCATCATCCAGCGGTGTGGAGACCTGGCTACTGCCTGCAACAGCAATAGGAACTTGAGAAGTCTACAGAGAATAAACTCACGTGATGATTTAGAATTTTATGAAGAAATGCGAACACCTTGAAGAAGCATTTTATGACTGCTGAGTTTATTGACTGACAAAACTTTTATTTGTTCCCAGTATCTTTGGGATAAATAGGCTATTATAAACTATAAATATTTATTTACAAGAGAAGTTTCTATTACAATCTTGAATATTGTGAGCAAGGTTTTGCTTAAAATTCTTCTTACTAGAAAGTCTCACTGAAATATATAACATAAGAATTGAAAACATTTTTGCTAACTTGTGTAATTATTTTTCGTATATTTTCCAAACATTTCCTTCCTTCCTTCCTCCCTTCCTTCCTCTCTCCCTCCCTCCCTCCCTCCCTTCCTTCCTTCTCCCTTCCTTTCTTCCTGGGGTATTTAATCTTTTTGTCTGACTAAAGTATTCTATTGCATATTGTCGGTGGAGCTGGTCTTATGGATGTAATTCCTTAAATTTGTTTTTATTATGAAAAGCTTTTCTATCCTTCAATTATGACTGATAGTTTTGCTGTGTATAGGAATCAGGGATTGAATCTGTGTTGTATGGCACTGGTCCAAGCCCTTCTTGCTTTCATAGTCCTAAGAGCCAACTGTTATTCTGATGGGCCTGCCTTATTATGTGAATTGATCTTTCTCTTTTACAGCTTTCAGTATCACATCTTCATTTTGTATATTTAGTGTTTTGACTGTAATATGATGTGGGTAGTTTATTTTCTGGTCCTATCTGCTTGTATGCCTCTTGTACCCTGGTAGGTATGTCTGTCCCTAGGTTTGGGAAATTTTCTTTTATGATTTTATTAAAAATATTTTTGTGCCTTTGGCCTGGGTTTCTTCTCCTTCTATGCCTATGATCTGTAGGTTTGATCATTTTATAATATTCCAGAGATCTTTCATATTCTATTGTGGCTTATTCTAGATTTGATAACTTTTTTGATTGAGCAATCCATTTCCCACGCTCATTGTTAAGATTTTATATTTTCAGTTCCATTTCCTACACTTGCTTTTTGTTTATTTTCTCTAACCTTTTTTTCAAGTGCCTCAGTTTTTTTTTCAACTTTTTAAATTTTAAATTAGGGTTTCTTCTCTTTATTGAAGTCTAGCTTCATATTTTGAATTGTTTTCATTATTCCATTCAACTGTTTTGGTTTTCAGGGTCTTCGTTCAGTTTTTTATTCATATCTTCTTTGAATTCCTTGAACATATTTATAACTGCTATTTGAAATAATTGCCTTTTACATCCATTTGAATATCATTCTCAGGAAACATTATGATGGTTATTAATTACTATATTTGCCATATTATCTTGTTTATTTATGTTTGTGTTTTTTGTTGGGGCCTGGGCCTCTGGTCTTGTGTGGTGTGACTTAGTGTGCAATCTCGTCCATGTCAAATGTTTGTATCTTGTTTGTTACCTCCCCATCTCATCAGGTGAGGACCCAGGTGAGTAGTGCTTGATGTTCATTTTTTCCTGTACTTTATGTTGATGTACAATTTGGGTGAAAAATGGTCTCAGATCAGCTAGAGATAGGTGCAAGTTTTAAGTTGAGAGTTCAAGGTGGGATGAATCTGCTGCACGAGCAGGTTGGCTGGTAGGTAATGGGAGTTTGCAGGTCAGGGGTGAACAGACCTCAGGTGGTGGGGATACGATGATCTTGGGGCTAGAGCTCCAAACCTCAAGTTTGGGGCAGAGGATTCCAGAAACCTGGGCTAGGCTGAGAGCTGAGATGGCAGGGGTTGACTCACATTGGCAAGACTAGGTGTGCCTGATCTAGGATGAGACAGGATCCCTGTTACCCAGTGATGAAAGTCTTGGAGAACTAATATTATGAGACCCTAGGAAGTCTCAGGAGAAGAGCTCCAAGGCATGAATCTGGGGAGGGAAAGGATAGAAGACCAAGTCTTGGCTGGGAGCTGGGAAGGTGACCACTGACTCGCTCATCAAGATGGGATGCACACAGATCCAGGAGGGAATAGGATCCCCATCACCCAGAGAAGTCTGAGAGCTAAGATGTAGGAACAGTAGAATCTCAGAGACTGAGATCTAAGCCACAAGTCTGGGGTGGGAGGTAGGATCCCAAAAACCCATGCTGGGCTGAGAGCTGAGAGCTGAGAAGAGTCTCCCAAAGATAGCCCCAGGACCAGACACATTCACTTTTGAATAACAAAAAGACTTTTAAAGAAGAATTAATAAAGATACTTCTTGAAATATTCTACAAAATGAGAAGGAAAGGAATATTTCCACAATCAATTTGTAAAGTAATTAATATTCTAAACCTAAAACTGCCCAATGATGAATAAAAATGTAAAACTATATGCCCATTTCCTTGATGAATATAGACACAAAAAATCTTCAATAAACTTCTTACAAACTAAGTGCAACAATACATTAGAAAGATTTGTTTCATTTCTGAGATGCAATGATTGTTCAACATATGCTAAACAATAAATTTAATACAGCCTATAAGTAGAATCATGGACGAAAATCACATCATCACCTCAGATTCAGAAAAGGCCTTTGACAGTTTATAATGAAAGCTTTCGAGAAATGTGGAACTGAAGTAACATACCTCAACACAATAAAGGCTAAACAGAACCAGCCTACAGCTAACATTATCCTGAATGGGGCTGTGGATGTAACTTAGTGGATGAGCATTTGCATAACATGCTGGAGACTCTGTGCTCAATCCTCAATATTGCCAATATCTATCTATCTATCTATCTATCTATCTATCTATCTATCTATCTATCTATCTATTCATTGAAATACTGAAAGCATTTTGATTCAAATCATGGATAATTTAGATGTGTCTACTTTGTCCATCCATCATCAATAGCATGAATTCTTAGCCAGAGCAATAAGACAAGAGTAAGAACACAATGGGATCTAATTGGGAAATGAAGAAAATTGTCATTGCTATCAGATAATATGGTCATATATTTGACACCTTAAGGACTTAATCAGCTAATTCTTAGGGTTGATAAACACTTTCAGAGACATACCTAGATACAAAGTCAAGACAAATAGCTATAGCCTTCCTATATACCAATAAGAAAGACACTGGAAAAGAAGTCTAGGAAACAACCATATTCACAATAGCCAGAAAAAAAAGCATTTAGGCATACGTATAATAAAAAATCAACCTAGAATGGATTTAAGGCTTTAATGTGAGTGAAATCTGATAGTTTAAAAATGCTAGAGGAAAACACAGGGAAAATAATCCAAAATCTAGGAATGGGAAATAGCATTTTGAATAATCCAGAAATCATCAAAAGAATTGATAGATGGAATTACATAAAAAGGGGCTATGTAAATAAAATGAGCAAGCAAATGAAATCCTCAAAGGGCTGAAGAAATAGCTCAGCAGGTAAAGGCTCCTGCTTTCAAGATTGATGATTCAAGTTTGATCCCCTGGGAGCCACATGGTGGAAGGAGAGAGCCAACTTCTGAATGTTGTCTTCTGACCTCCACAGGCATGCTCTGACATGCACTGAGTGTGTGTATGCACACACGTACACAAAAGCTCACATGCATAAATGAATGAACAAATAAAAACAAGTTCAAAGGCTTTTTCATAGCAAATGAAGTATTACTGGGATGAAGAGAGAGCCATTGAATTGGAGAAATCCCTGCCAGATGTTACTTGACAGGAATAATACCCAAAATATGTAAAGAAAAACACAGAATACTAAAAGCAGCAAATAATTGAACAAATAAGTGAGCAAATTGACTGAATAGATTTTTTTTCAAATGAAAAACTACAAGTGCTTATAAAAAAGTGGAAGGTGGTATCCAAAACTACTTTGAAACTCTATCACACCCCAGGATGGCTACTGTCAAGAAAAGAAAAAGAGACTTGCATGCAGACAACACATTCATACACATATGGAAATAAATAAAAATTAAAAAAATAAAATAAAATAGAAAAGAAAAAGAGGAATAAAATGTCAGTGAAGGTGCTGGGGAAAGAAACACTTATATGCATATTTACACTGTTGGTAAAAATATAAATTGATATAGCTCTTATGGAAATAAGTATGGAGGTTCCTCAAAAAATAAAACATAGAACCATCATACAATCCAATTATATGACTTCGGGGCATTTTTCCAAATGAATGAATGTAAGCCTATGAAAGTGATGCCTATGAAAGTGATGTTCATCTTAACTATTCCTAACAGCCATGCTATGAAATCAGCCTCAGCACCCATCATGGATAAATGGATGACGAAAATGTAGTATACATGCATGATGGAATTTTATTCTGCCACAAAGGAAAAAAAAAACAAAACAGTATGACATATGCAGGGATCGTATGGAGATCATATTAAGCAAAGAAAGCTAGTCCCACACAGCCAAGTATGACATTCTCTTTCATATGTAAAATTTGGGGTGGCATGAAAGTAAAAGGGAAACTATTAGGGATGTGGAAGAGAAAAGTGGGGAGGGTGTCCAGTCTAAATGACTTAGGATCACTTTTGCCTAGGAAGGCTATGGTAACGTTCCTCATTTGAACTGTGGCTCCTGAGCTTCAGTGCACACTTTCATACCAGTCTCACTCATCCTTACAGAGGCCTGCTCAGGCAGCATCAATGGATTTACTGGCTTATCTCATCAACAGATCCATTATTCCTTATGTAAATTGCAAGCTGGATTCGTTACGCTGTGGGTGAAGTGACAGAAACAGCACTAGAACTCAGATCTTCTGTTTCCAAGTTTAATTCCTCTTTCATTACCTTGTTTTGCTCCTCCTCTTCCCTTGAATTACATATTTCACCCACTCTGATCGATGACAGGGAACAGGTACGTGATTAGGCAAAGCTGTTGTTTCTATATTAATCTTTTAGATAATGTTTATGCAACCTATTTGAATAATATAAGTCAGAGGGTTGATACATTTATTTCCCTTAAGTGTTGTGGTTTAAAAGTTCCACTCTGGTTGTCGACCTGCTTTCATCCTCATGTCATTTCATGTAGTTGACATATGAGCCCATCTCTTCTCCCTGCCCTCCCCTCTCTTCAGTAAATTGGGTTTATAATAGAAACACTAAGTCAATGTTAACTAAAGTGATACTGTCAAGAGATGTGATAAGACTGCTGGGTGATGTTTTATGGTAATAGATTCTCTTTGGACATCCTTTCCAAGATCAGGAGATGGTGCCTCACCTCTTAAAGGGCAAACAGAAAGTATGGAAGCCCCACTAGAAGGGAATCCGGGGCATGGCTAGGCCTCCAATACACCTTCATTCCCAGTGCTGTGGAAATAACCACTGGGTTAAAGACAAGATTTAAAAGGAAAAAATAAACTCCAGGTAGTAGAGAAGGCTCATAACCAACAAATCCTATGTTGTCCCTCTCATTAATTTTACTTTCCTGTGGGACTATTTAACATAGTTATTCTAGCTACATTCATAGCATTTCTTTATATACTAATTTCTTCTGACAGAAATGACATAAATGTATTTATTTATATCGCCATCACTGGCTTCTCTTGCCTAATTTAAGGCAGACAAAAGTGAAAAGAAAATCAATGCACAAGGGATAAGAGCAGACACAAAAGGCACCAGAACTGTTCAGTTAGACACATTGTCTTGCTCCTTGTCTTGCTAAATTGTAGCAATCTAATACTGAAACAAGTATGTAAGTTTCTTGCCAGGCTTAGCCTTTCTCAATAAGCTAGGCTTCATCTTAAATTCTGGCTATAGCACTCATAATCTGTGTTAAGTTTTACAAAGTAAAAGTGTTATTTACTTAATCTGGGAATGATAAATGCAACTCTGCCACTGCGCCATTGGAGGATCCAATGAGCTACTCCTTAGTGTTTAGTATATTACTTGGCACAAATTTAATACTCATTGTCTTTTCTTATAATTATTACCACATGTCTGTCTTGTTATATAAACTAGGCTTTCTCCAGGTGTGGTGACACATACCTTTAATCCCAACAGGGGGATCTCTGTGAGTGCAAGGCCAGCCTGGTCTTTTTTTTTTTTTTTAATTAATTTTATTTATTTCTGTATGTGTATGAATGTACTGTCTGCATGCAAGTCTGTGCACACGTGTCGTGCAACACCGCGGGGTTCAGAAGAGGGTCTTGGATTCCCCTGGAACTGGAGTTCTCCTGGAATTGGAGCTTCAGACGGTTCTCAGCCGTCATGTGGGTGCTGGGGATCGAACCCGGGTCCTCTGTAAGAGCGGTCGGCGCTCTTAACCGCTAGACCATCTCTCCAGCCCCCAGCCTGGTCTTTTATAGTGAGTTCCAGGCCAGCTGGGGGTACATGGAAACCCTAGCCCAAAAATGACAAAAAAAAATCTGGGCTTTACAGAATATGCCAAATTCCCAAGCTAACGCTTGAAAAGGGGGAGTCCAGATTTTCTACCACTCCAGGGGAAACCCAATCATCTTTGGATTTTAGTTAAAAGAGCATATTGTTTTCTTCTCTCTAGTAATGCAGACTGTCTTAATTATAATAAATAATAAACTATACTAAAACACGGACTAAAATCAACTTGGGGAGGAAAGGGTTTACTTTATCTTACATTCCCCAGGTCACAGTTCATCACTGAGGAAAGTCGGGGCAGGAACTCAAAGCCAGAACCAAGATCAGGAGCTGAAGCAGAGATCGTGGAGGAACACTGCTTATTGGCTTGCTCCTCTGGCCCATGATTAGCCTGCTTTCTTATATAATTCAAACCTACCTGCCCAGGGCCTGTACTGCCCACAGTGGGCTGGGCTCTCCCATATCACTCAACAATCAAAAAAAATTCTCCACAGACAGAGCTGCAGGCCAATCCAAAGGGAGAAAATTCCTCACTTGAGGATCCCTTCACCGAGGTGTCAAGTTGACAAATGAAGCTGTCCAGCACACAGAGAAAGAACACGCCCATCATCTAAATCCTTTCCTATCTTGATGACATTGGAGCTTGTCTTATGCTTTCCATGTCTGTCTAATTGCCTAAGAAGTCAAATTCCAATAGAACCATGTGAAACATAACCAAAATAAAACACTATTCAAGTTCAATAAAGGATTAACCCTTCTGTCACTATGAACCAGAAAGTATTGTATTAAAAACAGAAAGTGTTCCTTTGTTTTTCAAATTATTCACTTCCAAATACTAGCTTTTACTAATCATGCAAAATTATGACATACAGAAACATCTAAACTCTTTTGGAAGATTTTGAGAATAAGATAAAGAACCTATTGGGTCACTGACCAATGAAGAGTTTGGGGAAGTGATTAACTGCTCAGAAATTCGGTCCTAACATTAGACTTCTGGACTGCTGGATATTGATTCAAATAGCCTTGTAGGTTTTCACAGGCCCAAATATTGAAGACTCAGAAGACACTGAACAGAAATTTATGCTACATGTCTCTTTCAAGTTTGCAGATTTTTAGGGGAGCACAAGGCTGTGTCTTCTCAGCACTGATGGAGATCACTATGCTACCGGGGCAAGTCACTACTTAATAGGTGTAACTTACTAAAGAAGAGTTCTTGAGACAACTTTTTCTGATATAAAGTTTATGGAGATACTGCTGGGTGAGCAGCAGAAAATAGACCAAATTCTTGTGTTTTGGTTATTTCCTGATCACCTCCAAAGAGATGTTCTTGTAGGACACAGCTTAAGTGTTCAGCAATGTGCCCAAAGATTTTGAGTTTGGAGACTATAGTGAATGTAACGAGTTTTAGCCCTTTTGGGCCAAGGACCATGGGGCTGTGTCAGAAAGAGGACAGGTGGCTGAGTTTTTCCTGGTGAGCACACTGTTTAACTCACAGAAGGCTCACATTTTATACCCTGCTCTGCTTGTGGTCTGGATACCTCGGAGATGAGTTTGCCACTTCCCATTCACAAGAAGGAAGGTACATTTGCACATGTCTTTTCAGTATGGAAAAAGACATGGATAGTTTTGGTGGATTTGGGTCAGCTTTGAAGGGAAGCCTAATCTGCTACAGCTGTGTATTTTGGCATACAGTACAAATGGCAGAGATTAGTCTCCAAGTGTGCAAGGGAAAATATGACCTCTAACCAGAACTACTTCTAAGTAGCTCATATTAGAAGTCTGTTTCTTTCTTTTCTCTATATAGATTTTCTACAAGATAATAATCCCTAGGGGACTTGATCTGCCCTAGGAAAGAAACAACTCAATTTAGACAGTTACTGTTAGAAAATTCACTTTTACTAACCATTCTGGCTAGATGAATGCTCCAGAGCATGAACTTGAATCGTCCTCTTCATACTCAGTTAGACCTGACAGCGTCACAAAGGCACAAGTAATCTGACAGGAATTAACCTGGAGAAAGAAAGCTGTATTAACCAAGACTGTAGCTTTGCAGTTATATTTCTTTGATTGACACAGTAAAAATGTTTAAGGATGGGACTGCAAAGTGTGATATCTATGCTATAACAACTTCTCAATATAAAATAGGGCACCGTAGCTCTATGAGCTGCATGAAACTGTAGTTTAATTAAAATATCACAATAGTATGGAGTCTTGGAGGTGACAGGTTGCAAACCTGAACGAGCCACACTAACTTTTGATGCAGTAATATTTGAGAAAAGGGTTAGGGCGATGCTCTGATCAGATCAGGGACTCTGGTACCCACACTGCCTTGATGCTGCTGATGAAAAACCATATTGTGGTTAAGGTTGCCTGGCGAATAATTGCCAGGATGGAGTGCTAAGCAAGCAGCCGCTGTTTCAGAGAATCTGACCTTGGGAAGATAATGAGACAAGGAGAATTCAGAACAGATGAAAGCCAAGAGCACCTACTTTATCTACTGACAGGCAGAGAACACCTTCATGCTCAATCAGCTCCAGCTAATGAGACAAGATGGGGCAAGATGGTAAAACAGCCGTAACAGGCAAACCTTTTTTTTCAGCTTAATGATCTATAACTTAGATAAAATTGTCTTTTAGGTCAGGCAACATCTTAAGTTTGAACATAAAACAAAAACAAAAACAACAAAAGCAACACCTGAATCATTTGGTTCTGTTTACTTTGGAGGGGTAATGGTGTTCAAGGAAGTAATGAGATAAGAGGCTGAATTTGAAGAAGCCCCTGTGTTATTTGAAGAAGCAGCTTTCTGATGGACTCTAGTAGATAGGCAGCATTTTAATGTAGCTATGAACTCCTTAAATCA
This sequence comes from Rhizomys pruinosus, assembly GCA_009823505.1. NCBI lineage: Eukaryota > Metazoa > Chordata > Mammalia > Rodentia > Spalacidae > Rhizomys > Rhizomys pruinosus. Next base: position 3,593,661 of record VZQC01007541.1, on the reverse strand, counting down.
TTCTTTTCTAAAAATCCTTTACTAGTTGAATCAACATCCACAAGGAATTTTAACATGCATCTGACACTTGTAATTGCTCAATGTTTTAGTGTTCTCTTCTGGGTTGCAAGTTATTACACACCTCCTGGAGATGATACTGTCATTTTCATGAAGGTCTGAATGCCTATTAACAGGGCGATTTGGGAGACTCCCTCTTCATTCAAAGTTTTGGAAATGGAGATGTGAATGTTTAGTGAGTGACATCATACTCCTTTCTATGCATATGGAATTTCATTTAATTACCCCTTAATCCTTGAATAGTGATGCTTCCTTGGCTCATGTTATAGATGAGAAAGCAGAGAACTGGTAGAAATTATGAAAGTTCAACAGAGTTCTATAACCAGTATGCCATCATTTATCATGATCAGGATCTATGGAAGGGTTTCTAATCTTAGGAAAATCACCTCTTTCTCAGCTGGTCTCATAGTGACACGACTCAGCTGTCTCATAAAGTCAGCTTTTATAATAAAATGATAGTGTGACATAGCCTTGAAGCTGTGTTGGAAGTAGTGTGTATCTTCCCTATTTGATCACAGAATCTGTCCAAGAAACTCTTGAGTATAAGTGGAAGAGGAGGCAAAGTTAGAAGCAGGGACGGGCCTAAAGGGAGAATAATACCTTCACTGTTTATTTGGCACCATAAACCTGCTGTTCCTCCTGCAGAAAAAATGTACAGGCCACATATCTGCATGATTCTATGATAATAATCAACTCTTTTCCTACAATAAGTTATTCATCTGTCTTTCCTTCATTAAAATAAATTACTTGATTGTGCAAGCTCTATGCTCATTATGGAAAAATAGGGAATAAAAATGAATGAGCAAATCTATTAGCTATAATTATTTATATAGTGATAATTATTAAATTTTGTTGTACAGGCCTCCATTTCTATATAGCTATATACTTTGTCCACATGCAAATAATCGAAATGAAGCCATCACACAATTTTTTCTGTAACTATATTTCCTCTTAGCTACAAACATGTGAACATTTCCAAGACCAATATCAACAAATGTATTTTATCACTGTCTTAAAATTCTGCATAATACTTCACAATATATACACACAATACAATGAACTGATGAAGGTTGCATTGTTTATCTGTCTTGGGGCTAGGTATCTCACAGGCATTTACTTTCTGTGTTTGCCCATTTGTGGAATGCTGCAATAGTCTTTAGTTGTTGCAAAAACAAATAGATGAGTGGTGAGAGGGATATCTTCTATAAATATAAGAATATGTATGTAGAATATAGTAAGAAATTACATTGGCCTGAGGATGTGACAAAAGTAGGATTTCCTCTGGAGTCTATGCCATCTCCAGCTTTGTGTATTTAGCAATGTTTACAGTACCACATACAAGTTAACCTTCCATTGAGCAGGTCCTAAGTCTAATTATGCAGCTGTTGATTACCTCCAAAATAAAGAGTGCCACTACTGTCCTCATTGAGAATATTTGCAGGGCTGGTAGTTGTGGTTTGTACATTTCACAACTGGATGGGATCATTGATTGGTTTTCTCAGTTGGCACTTTGCATAGACTCTTTGGTCCTATGACAGCTAGCTAGTCTTCAGGGAGGAAGTGTCCAGATCAGTTCCAGCATGATTACTCTAAGTACTATGTCCAAACTATGTTCTGTCTTCAGAAATAGGGACTTAGCCTCAAGTTCTTGGAGGCAAGCAAGGCCTGTGGCAATAGCCAGTATTATTTGAGAGTCTTCTGGACTATCCTGATCAACAAATGTAAGCCTGGGAACAGTGTTAAAGAACCATCAGCTACACACACACACACACACACACACACACACACACACACACACACACACGTATGTATATATGGTGTATTTTTCATAAGGATTCCCTGATGTCACTCCACATGAGCATATTTATTTCTCTCCTCTCTCCTCCTATATGACTCTCCCTATTCCTTCCAGAGTTAAAGTACTCCCAGTTTCCCCCATTTCTGCCTTGATAACACCTGCCTCCTATTATCTCCACTCTCTAGCTCCTTCTTCCCATATACCCCCATGGTACCATTCCATTTTCTTGGATCTTGTGGTTATATTAAGATATACGCTCACACATAAGGATTTTGACCCTGGAACCACATGTCACTTATTGTGAGTCTTTTTTTACTTCACTTAGTACAATAGTTTCTACTTCCATCCATTTACCTGCAAACTTTGTGATTTCATTTTTCTTTACCTTGATTAGAATTCCATAATGTGAATTTGCCACAATTTTTATGATCCGTTATCAACTGAGGGACATTTAAGTTATTTCTACTTTCTAGCTATTGTGAAAAAAGTGGCTACAAACATGGCTGCCCATGATCTGTGTAGTAGGATAGTGAGTATTTTGAGTTCATGCCAAGGAGTGATATAACTGCATCATCTGGTAGGTTTATTTCTAGTTTTTTGAGAGTTATTCACACTGATTTCTACAGTGTTTGCACAATTTGCAACCCAGCCAGTAGTGAACAAGTGTTCAACTTTCCCCACATCCTCGCCAGCATTTGGTCTCATTTGTTCTCTTGATCTTAGCCATTCTGACTGGGGTAAGATAACATTTTTAAATAGTTTTAATTTGAATTTCTCTAATTATTCTTATTATTATTTTTGGTCTTTTTGAGACAGGGTCTCCCTGTAGCCCCAGCTGTCCTGGAACTCACTCCATAAACCAGGCTGGCCTTGAACTCACAAAGATCCGCCTGCCTCTGCCTCCCAAGTGCTAGGATTAAAGGCGTGCGCCACCACGCCCAGCTCGAATTTCTCTATTTATTTATTTATTTATTTATTTATTTATTTATTTATTTAATGTGTATGAATGTACTGTCTGCATGTAGGTCTGTGCACCCGTGTCGTGCAATGCCGCGGAGGTCAGAAGAGGGTCTCGGATTCCCCTGGAACTGGAGTTCTCCTGGAATTGGAGTTACAGACGGTTCTCAGCCGCCATGTGGGTGCTGGGGATCGAACCCGGGTCCTCTGCAAGAGCGGTCGGCGCTCTTAACCGCTAGGCCATCTCTCCAGCCCTGCAGTTCGCGCTCTTAACCGCTGAGCCATCTCTCCAGCCCCCAAGGTAAATTGTTTTACAGTTATGTGGATGTGCTTTTCCCTGCAAGGCTATGAAGGCAAAGGTGAGAATGAAACCCAGAGCAGACAGTTCACCACAGCCTCTTAGACAGTACTGTCTCTGTTAACTCTAGATCAAGTCTCTCCTTTGGAGGGTTAAATTGGTGAGAGAAAGCCATCTTCCATCAGAGGTCCAGAAGGCAGCCAGGTGACCCCCCCCACACACCAGACACACACACATATACCCCCCACGCCGCTTACCTGCTCACATGCCAGGATTGAGTCTTCCACCATTTGTTGATGGCTGTAAGTAGCTCAGGGCCTGGAACAGGTGCGCTGGGACTGCAGACAGTGAATGCCAGGTGGGTGAGGCTGCCGGCCCCCCAGCCCACATCCAGTCTTCCAGTCAAAGGGCGGGGAACACCAGCCACAGCAGCTTAGACTAGATTCTAGAATGGGAGCCAGCAAGGGCTGGGTGGGGCAGGGCGGGGCCTCATGGTCCCAGCCTGTCTTAGACTATATGGAGTAGGCGGGAATCTCAAACCCAGAGGATCAGCCACAGGACAGCCTTGAGGGTATTGGGAGGAGTCCTTAGAATCTAATCCCTAATTTCCAGGCTGATTGAACTGGTTTGTAGAAGTTATCCCAGACCCTCTACAGAATACATGGACTTTGACATAGGTCTTCCAACACAAAGCTGACTACAGTTAGTGCAGTGAGAACGCCTGGAAAGTGGGTGTTAGGACCAGAAATGACCCAGTGGCCCCATCTACAGGGGATGTTTAGCCAAGAATCCACAGCTTGTTCCTGAAGTTTAATCCCGAAGCCCAGACACAAGCCTTCGGGAACTCCTGCTGACAGCTGAGGGCCTTCCCTGAACCACACCTACAGACACAGGCACTCTTGCTTATCCAGTCAGTGACTAGACTGAGTGGCCTACATACATAGCCGAGATCTGCAGGTCCTGGTAGGCGCAGCACCACCATCTCCAGCAAGTTTTTGTAGAAGCTCCACCCCTGCCCCCCCCTTTTAACAAAACAAAACAAAACAGGATCACAGTGTAGCCCAGGCTAGCTTGCTTCAAATTGGCTATATAAAGCTGTGTGCCACCAGACCTGGCTTTCCTAATTTTATTAGACTGTATTTGGAGCAGTTAAGGGTAGTTAATCCCCATCCTCCAAACACTAGGCATTACAACCATAGTAACGATGAAAAACTTGGTNCTTGACTCAAGGAGACCCGTATTTGCTTTATTGGTTTAGTGGCCCTTGGTAACACTCTCTGGTGTTCCAGAGGCCATCTGTACACTTGCATGTGTGGTCTCAATGCATCTTTCCCATGTTAACGTCAGGTCTTCAGCAGCAGGGCCTTATCGCCTCTCTTCTTGCAGGTATCCCAGTTTAGAGGCAAGGTGGCTCAGGATTTCTTTGGCTGTTAAGGGTCTTTTTATGGTTTCATATGAATTTTAGGATGATTTTTTCTTATTTCTATGAAAAATTTAATGGGGATTTTGATTGTGATTGCATTGAATACATAAATTTTTTTGATAAGATGGTCATTTTCACATTTTTAAAATTATTTATTTATTTATTTATTTATTTATTTATTTATTTATATGAGTGTAGTGTCTGCATGTAGGTTGGTGCATTTGTGTCATGCAATGCTGCAGAGGTCAGAAGAGGTTGTCAGATTCCCCTAGAATTGGAGTTAAAGACGGTTCTTAGCTGCTATCTGCTTGCTGGGAATCAAACCTGGGTCCTCTGCAAGAGCAGTCGGTGCTTTTAACTGCTGAGCCCTCTCTCTAGCCCCACACATTGTTAATTCTACCAATCCATGAGTATGGGTGGCCCCTCCAACTCTTTGCGTCTACCTCAATCTCATAAAGGTTTAAAGTTTTTATTGGAGAGATATTTAATGTGTTTGATTAGGTTTATTCCTGATATCTTTTGAGTCTATTGTGAATGGCAGTACTTCCATTCTATATACAATGCTTTTCATTGGTACATAGAAATATGAATGACTTTTGTAAATTGATTTTGTTTCTGCCACTTTCCTGAAAGTATTGATTACTTCTAGAAATTATTTGGTGAAATTTTGGGGCTATCTCATATATGATATCATATCTGAAAATAGGGATAATCTGAACTCTTCTTGTCAATTAATATAACCCTTTTAATTTCCTTTTCTTGTTCTATTGCTCTAGGTAGAGTTTTAAGCACTGTAGTTTTTCTCCATTTAAAATTATGTTGGCTCATCACGCTGAAGGACATTTGAGGACCCAAATATGAGGGGAGCAAATCTAAATGCCATCAAACCACAGAATTCAATGAAAAAAGGCAAAAGATGATATTGGCTGTGCATTTATTGATAATATCCTTAATCATGGTGAAGTGAGTTCTATCCAGTCCAATTCCTACTTGAACTTTTATTATGAATGCTTTTTGGATTTCACCAAAGGTGTTCTTTGATCTATTGAGATGAACATGTGATTTGTGTCTTTAAGTCCATTTATATGATTTATTGCATTTATTGATTTTCATATAAATCTCTGGAATAAATCTAAATTGACCATGGTGGATGATGATTTTGATGTGTGTCTGTATGTGAATTGTGAGTATTTTGTTGAGAATTTTGACAACTATGTTTTTAGCAATATGGGCCTGTAGTATTCTTTTTGTTGTTTTTTCTTTACCTGATTTTAGTATTAGAGCAATACTGGCTTCATAGGAGGAATATAAGAGCTCCTTCCCTATTTCTATATTTTTGAATAATCTAAGCACTTTTGGTTGTAGAGCTTCTTCAAAGGTCTGGTATAATTCTGCTGTGACTCCTGGGCTTTTCTCCAGTCAAGAGGCTTTGTATTACTGCTTAAATTTCTTTATTTGTTATGAGTCTTGTTGATCTTTTTTGATGTAACTTTTTTGGTTCAACTGAATTTAGAAAGGTATTAATTTCTTTTATATTTTCCAATTTAATAAGATATAGGTTTCTAAGTATTCCATTTTAATATTCTGGATGTCTGTTATGATGTTTCCCCCTTTATCTCTGATTTTCTGTTTGTATTTGATCTTTTTCTCTTTTGGTTAGCTGGGCTAATGGTCTGTCTATCTTATTTATCTTTTCAAAGAACCAACTCTTGGAATAATTGAGTCCTTGTTTTGTTTTCTTTGTTTTTATTTCATTAAGTTCTTCCCTGATTTTTATTATTTCTTCTATTAATTTTACAGATTCTTATGTTGTACCACTAAGTCACTTATTTGTGCTCTTTCTGGTTTTTATTGTAGGTGATTAGTATGAACTTCCCTCTGAAGATTTTTTAAATGTGTCCCAGACATTTGTTATGCTGTTATAATTTTCGTTTAGTTCCAGGAATGCTTTTATTTCTTTCTCGAGTTCTTTTTTGGCCCATTCATCATTCAGTAGTATGTGGTTTAGTCTTCATGAGTTCTTGTAGTTTCTAGAGATTATTTTGCTGTTGATTTTAAGGTTTATTCTGTTGTGGTCCAATAGAATTCATGGGATTATTTCAAATTTTGTGTACTTGCTGTAATTCCAAAGTTTGTATTTTTTTATGTGTTATTGTGTGGTTTATTTTAGAAAGCTTCCATGGGGTACTAAATTCAATGTGAAATCTTTGGTGCTTGGGTGAAATATTATGTAGGTATCTAGTAAATCCATTTGATCTATGAGATCATTTAATTCAGATCTTTCTCTGTTTATTCTTAGTCCATATTACCTTTCTAATTGGGATAGTAAGGTACTAAATTCCCACGCTGTTACTGATTTGTGGTTAATCTGTGTCTTGTGCCAGGCGTGGTGGTGCATACCTTTAATCCTAGCAGAGGCAGGTGGATCTTTGTGAGTTCAAGGCCAGCCTGGTCTACAGAGCGAGTTCCAGGACAGCTGGGGCTACAGGGAGAACCTGTCTCGAAAAGACCAAAAAATAAATAAAAAAAAAATTGTGTCTTAAAGGCCCTTAGTACTTTTTCATAAAATGGTTCCACCAGAGTTTGGGCATATTATTCTTGACTATGTTGGTCTTCTTTGTTGATTGTTCCCTTGATCAGAATCAAGTGGCTTTCTTTGTCTGTTCCGATTTAGTTTGCAGTCCATTCTTTTCCAGATAGTGCAATAGCAAAGCTTGCTTGTTTCTTAGTGTCATTTGCTTGGAACACATGTTTTTTCCATTTTTCACCTTAAAATGGTGCTATGTCTGAAGGTACGATGATCTTGAGACAAAATAAATGAAGATTCTTTCTTTTTATTATTATTTTTTATTTATTTATTTATTTTGGTCTTTTCCAGACAGGGTCTCCTGTAGCCCCAGCTCACTCTTAGACCAAGCTGGCCATGAACTCTCAAAGATCTGCCTGCCTCTGCCTGGCAGATTTTGTTTCTTTTTTTTTTTTTTTTCATTTTTTAAACTTTTATTTATTTTTGTTTGTGTATGAATGTACTGTCTGCATGTAGGTCCGTGTACCCGTGTTGTGCAGTGCTGTGGAGGTCAGAAGAGGGTCTCAGATTCCCCTGGAACTGGAGTTCTCCTGGAATTGGAGTTACAGATGGTTCTCAGCCTCCATGTGGGTGCTGGGGATCAAACCTGGGTCCTCTGCAAGAGCAGTCGGTGCTCTTAACCGCTAGGCTATCTCTCTAGCCCCAGATTTTGTTTCTTAATCCATTTAAGTAACCTCTGTCTTCTGACTAGGGAGATGATTTCATTGATACTTAAAATTGTTACTGAACTCACAGAGATCCACCTGCCCCTGCCTCAGGACTGCTAGGATTAAAGACGTGTGCCACCATGCCTGGCTCTTCAGTCCTTTTAGTGTTACTAATTCTCTGTAGGGCTAGCTTAGTGGACATAATTCTTTCATCTTATTTGTATCATGGAAGATTTTTCTTTCTCTTTCAGCTATGATAGACAGTTTTCCTGAGTTGGCATCTATGATCATTTAGAGCTTAGAACAAACATTTAGAACTTGCTCCAGGATCTTCTGGCTTTTATAGTTTGCACTGAAAAGTAAACTGCGGGGCTGGAGAGATGGCTTAGCGGTTAAGAGGGCCGACTGCTCTGGCAGAGGACCCGGGTTTGATTCCCAGCACCCACATGACGGCTGAGAACCGTCTGTAACTCCAATTCCAGGAGAACCCCAATTCCAGGGGAGTCCAACACCGTCTTCTGACCTCTGTAGCATTGCAAGACACGGGTGCACAAACCTACATGCAGACAGTACACTCGTACACATAAAAAAATAAATAAAATTAAAAAAAAAGAAAAGTAAACTGCAATTCTGATGGGGTTTCTTTTATTTGTAGCTTATTGTTTTTTCAGTACCCTTTTTTCATTCTGTACATTTAGTGTTTTTACTATGAGATGCTGTGGGAAATTTCCGTTCTGGTCTGCCTATTTATATTTGGTGTGCTTCTTATATCTGTAGGAGTATGTCTTTTTTTTAATTTAGGGAAGTTTTCTTCTGCAACACTGTTGAAGATCTGGTCAATGCCTTTGAGCAGAGATTCTTCCCCCTTCTCTATGCCTGTAATGTGCACATTTAGTCTTTTCATGTGTCCCTACATAATCTGTTACTGTGTCTTTACCTTTTTTTCATATTTTCACATAAGCAGTTTGATTCCCCCACTACATTTTCCCAACTCTGGTTACTCTGTTTTCCATTTGATTGATTCTGCTGCTGAAGCTTCTTCCTGTTGCTTCAAATTGGCTTATTCAGATTTTCTATTCCATGTTCATTTCAGCTTGAGTTTTTCATCAATATTTCTATTTATTTTCTGAATTCACTTTTCAAATCATAATTTGTCTTTCTTATTTCACTCAACAGTATGTTAGTAGCTTCTTGGACTTCAGACAGCAGTTTATTCCTGTCCTCGTCGAGTTCTTTGAGTTGTTTGTATGTTCCTTAAAACTTGCATTCTTTGATCATGTTTATAATTGTTCTTTTAATTTCTGTGTCCAGGGGTCGCTCTCATTCTTTCTCATTATGGATACTTCCATATGACTGGTTGGATTTGACGGGGAGCATATTATATTTTTTGGTCTGATTTGTGTTTTTGTGTTATGATCTGGGCATATGGACTTCTTTTATTGATTGTGTGTCTGGTATGAAATTTAGCCTGTCTTTTATGAGTAGATGAGTAGAAGCTTGGTTCTGTTTTTTACTGCTGTTGTAGCTTGGTTTCTTCCTATTTAGTTATGAATAGCTAGTTGGTCTGTGCTTTGGATTCTTCCTTGATTTTCTACTTGAGATCCCAGGCAGTGTAGCTGGGAACTCTGCACCAGTGTGCGCAGGCCCAGTCCAGAAGCAGGAAGATGTAGGTGGAGTGGATGGGTTCTTACCAGTAAAGCAGGCCAGATGAAGGCCTGGAGCAGTAAATGGGCCTAGTTCTGAAGCAGCTTATGAAACCATGGTCCTAAAGAAGAATTTTGAAATTTTAGTCAAGAAATGACAATCATTTGGGGCCACTATTAAATGGTTAATTATAAGAAATGCCAAATCACCACTATTTATTTCTGCAATGGAGCTGCGGGACAGGTAGTTTTGGAAGCATCTTCACTAATGTTCTGTGCTAACCTTATCTAAGAAGTTGATCACCAGAAACCAGAAGGAAGCTTAGTGTACATAAAGATCATCACCTAGGGCAGAGTGAAACATTTTCACATGTCTGAAGAGCTATCGTTCTTAGTTATTCCTGGGAAAAACAACATAGATTAAATTACATGGAAATATGTGGTTGTTTTAAGAGAATAACTTTTTAAACAATTGTAATATCTTTAATTTTAAAAACAGCATTTACTGATGATGGGGTAATGAGTTAGTTGCTACTGTATTTACTGAAATTGTATTCTCAGGTTATGGAAAAAATTTCTGCATCTGATAAGTAGTTGGACTGGATGACTATTCAAGTTCTAAGATAAGTTCTGTGGTTAATCAGCCATATTTACTTAATGTCTTATATTTATTTCTTTATTTTGAAATATGTAATAAAAGGAGACTGAATACTTTCTTTACTTGAATACTGTTTTATGTGTTCTTTGTCCTATGTCTATATAAGTGGTTTTCAATATTGATAAAATGCTTTCTTTTGGTATAACTCAATTTTATCCACTTAATAGAACCCTATGTCTATTTCCCAATTCTTTAAACATTTTTTCAAGTCAAACAAAAACAAAAAGAGCTGAAAAAAAGTTAGTTCCAGGCTTATGTTTTGTAGGGAAAAAGGAAAGCACCTGTGGCTTCTTCTGTGCTCAATCACCTACTTGTCTGTTTACACCGAAACCTGGCCTTGGGCAGGATTTGCATCTGCATTAGCAAGCCTGTGACACCTTAGGATCAAAGGCATTGACAAGTACTTGTGATGTTATGGAACATGAGGCACAGGGCTGAAACCAGGCCCTGAGCTATGATGTCACTCTGGGTATAAAAACAGAATGCTGTGAATAAAAAGATGAGTCCTTCATACCATCAGACAGGGACTACAGGCCGTTATTTGCATGTGTAATCTTAGCCCATGAGGCTTATGTAGTAGTGACCAGTGGGTTGGACAGCAGACAATCAGATCACCAACATGGGAAGCTGGTGTGGACCAGTGGATTGGACAGTAGTCAAACAGACCACCAACCTGGGAAGCTGGTGTGGGGCTGGAAGGAGACTTACCAGGTCACCAGCTGTGATGTGTGGTGAGTACCCAGGTGGGAATTAGACTGTAGAGTGCCAATGAGGCAGCAGTCTGGAGGATCTGGGAGTGCCATTAGGGCATTGCCTGGTGTAGTTGTTAGATTAGACAAGTGGGCAGTGGAAAGGTTGTCAGCCTTTGGCCCCACTATTAAGGATGGCTGCTTTTCCCTGTAATCTACGTGTGGCCGAGTGCTACCACAATGTTTGTTCAGCATTACTGGAAAAGAGAGAACAAAGTCAGTGGATGTGAAGCAGAGGGAGGTGGGGCAGGAGGGTGAGGGACCAGCACTAAACAGTCACAGAAGGAACTACAAAATTTCCATGGATTTTTCAAAAACTCATATCCAGAAATGGAGACAGAAACCAAGGAACAAGACAAGTATCTGGTTAAGCAGAGGGATATTGTAGAAAAAGATTAGTTGTGTGTATCTTCCTAGGGCTCATAGGAAGGTTATATGATGTTACATTACGATATGCTGTGATACGTGATGAGTTAAAATGAAATGGTATTGGAAAGTATATTCATGATTGTTCTGGTTGCTGTGACAGAATACCTGCAAAAATAACTTAAGGAAGGAAAGGATGATTCTGTCCCACAGTTTGACAGTGTAGTCCATTATGGTAGGAGCAGTCAGGAACAAGAAGCATCTGCTCATATCGCACCTATAGGCAGGAAGCAGAAAGATGAGTACTGGTACTCAGATGCTTTGTCTTTTTTAATTGTGTCAGGGACCTCCTCCCCTGGGATGGTGCCACCCATCTTCAGGGTGTGTCTTCTTTTTTTAATTAAACATTTCTGAAAATACCCCCATAGAATCACTCCTCTGGGTGCTTCCATGGAAGCTGTAAACCTCATGAACTTGACAGTAAGGAATGATGACTATTGCAGAAAGTGTCATAAGTTTCATCTGTACAGCAGCTGGTGGCTTCAAGGAGCTAACAAAAGAGCCCATATTTCCATTATTTCCTTCTAAATGACTTCTTATAGTCACCAGTCTTGAAACATGCCTACTTCTTATATAGGTACTTATTTAGCTCTGTAAGTACTTCTGCAATTTGGTTGATCAAAGTAAAGAAAATACTTCTACATTTGTAATAAAACATGATTCTTCCACATTGCTCAGTTATTACTTCTAGTGACATCTACTGCTTAACTTGATCATAGTCCTTTAATTCTTATAACTTCTGAATGGTTTTCTTCTTGTCTGTATCCTCTTTGTTCTTCCTCTCCTCTTCTCCTCTCCTTGGAAATATCTCACTTTCTAAAACAGTCTTCTCAGGAAGATGCAATAAAGAGATCGATGATCTTAATCCTTATCTTAGTTTCCACTGAGTCATAAACTTTGGACAGGTCTCATACAATGTATATTATTTGATTCTGAAATGCTCACACTTTCTTCCTTTGACTTTATTGTTGATGAGATGAGCTAGGCTTTTTTGCATAAGTCACACACACACTTGCTTGTGCACACACATGTGCATATCCTGCTTCTACATGTATAACCAAATCTATATTGTGGAATATTCATAACTAAAATGTACAGGAAGTAAATGCAAGTGGATTTCTTGTTTCAATTGCTCAAGAAAATCTTTGTATTGCCTTTTGAATAATCAGTACCTTCATTTATGACAGTTCAGAATAAGATACTTCCTCATGTGCTACCATTGTACTACATCTAAATTTTTTACTTCCTTTTCTAATTACAATTTTTCTTTCAGCTTATGGAGTATCAATACTCAGAGTACATCACTAATAACAAACTTTTTAGAAACTGTACACTGTACGAGGTTCATTTTTACTTGGGATCTTGCAAGAAACATTTCATTATAATTCTAAAACATTATAAATAAAATGGTAACTCTTTTTTAATGTTTGTTTTTTTATTGAAGTTTTGTGCAATTCATACAACATTTCTAAGTCCAATTTAGACTCATTCTCCTTTCCATGCCCCCCACTTCACCAGAATTCATGCATTTTACCGTACGTGTCTTGCATTTCAGTCTTTTAAGAGTTTTTCTCTGCAGAGGTGTATTGTTTTGGGCTGAAGTTAACTGTTTCAGTAAGTTCTTTGACCCAGTCTTTTGTTGTTGTTCCCTTCAATTTGTATTGCTCCAAAATATGCATATATGTTTTTCACACATATACCAAAATTATGATGCCTAAAAGTAGACTGTATGTTAATTTGAAAACATGTTTAAGAATTCACATTTTCCCATTTAACTTTATATTACTCTAAAGCATGAATACATACCCTTCCCCCATATACCACAATTACAAAGTCTGAAAATAAGTGGTAAGTTAATTCTAGATCCTGTTAAGGGATTCATGTTATAATGGGACAGTTGCAAGATTGAAGAAGACATCAGAAGATGGAAAGACCTCACATGTTCATGGATTGGAAAAATTAATATAGTAAAAATAGTACATTCTACCCAAATTAATATACAGATTCAATGCAATCCTAATTAAAATCCCCATGAGTTTCTTCACAGACTTGGAAAAAATCCTTAAATTCATATGGAAAGACAAAAGACCCCGAATAGCTAAAGCAACCCTGAGTGAAAAGAGCAATACAGGGGAATCACTATAATAAATTTCAAACCATATTACAAGGCTATAGTCATAAAAACAGCCTGGTACTGGCACAAAAACGGACCCATAGACCAATGGAACAAAATTGAAGATCTAAGTTTGAGCTCATACAATTTCAACCACCTCATATTTGACAAAGGGGCTAAAAAGACTCAGTGGAGGAAAGACAGCATCTTCAGCAAATGGTGTTAGCAAAACTGGATCACCATTTTTAGAGAACAAAATTAAACCCCTACCTCCCACCCTGTGCAAAAATCAACTCCAAATGGATCAAAGATCTCAATGTGCAACCCGAAAATCTGAAGATGATAGAAGAAAACATTGGCATCAACTAACAAGACATAAGTGTAGGAAAAGACTTTTAAAATCAAACAGCAGCTGAGCAGGAAATAAGGTCATCAATTGACAAGTGGGATCTCATTAAACTCAAAAGATTATATATAGCAAAAGAAACAGTCAGTGAAGTGAAGGGAAACCCCAAAGAGTGGGAGGAAATCTTCACCAGTGATACATTTGACAGAGAATTAACATAAAAAATATATAAACTTAAAGAACGAAGAAGAAAACAAGTGATTCACTCGAGAGATGGAGTAAAGAGCTGAACAGAGACTTCACAAGTGAGGAAGTAAAGATGGCTGAGAAACATCTTAAAAACTGTTCAACATAGTTAATGATTAAGGAAATGCAAACTAAAACCACTTTAAGATATCATCTCACTCTAATACGACTAGATAACATCAAGAAAACAAGAGACACCAAATGCTGGTTAGTTTGAGGGGAAAGGGATACATTCATCCTCTGCTGGTGGGAATGTAAACTAGTATAACCAATATTGAAAGCAGTGTGGGGACATTAGCTCTCGAGCATTGGCATTCTGTACATACCCGGTACACTAGGAGCATCTCTATCAAGAAACAGAAGGAGAAGATTATACACAGCAAAGACAGAATAAGGATGTAGAGTTGACCTCTATGAAGGGAAGGTCTCCTCCATGAAGAAAGTGCTAGAAGAATACAAAAAAAAGTTTAGTGATATCTCTGAAAAACTTATGGAGCACAATCTCCAGTATCAGAAGCTCTAAGGCCTTTATGATAGCCTTAGACTACGAAATACTTCTATTGCTAACCAAGAAAATAACCTTGAACCAGCCATGGTTCCACAGTCTGATGTCTTTGGTTTCTCTCTTTTTTTTAATTTTCATTTTTTTAATTGATGCTTTATGTATTTCATACATCATTTTCCAATTCAGTTCAGGCATATTTCCCTTTCCCTTCCCCCCACCCCACCACACCCCATCCCAGATCATGCATTCTGCCATAACTGTCCTGCATCATTCTCTCAGTTTTTTTCATTTTTTAACAATAAGTGATAATTTATGAGTACAAGCATCTTTCATGTAAAACCAATTTGCAAGCAGTTGTGCCCAAACCCACACAGCCCATGGGTCCTACCATCCAGCGCGGGGTGGGGCGCTTGTATGTTCAATCAAGTTGATCAAATGAGTGTCCAGACTATATTGCTGTAGTTTCACCATTCACCCCAATCACAGCCCTTACATTCTATCATGCCCCCTCTTCCACAGATTGTTCCCTAGGCTTAGAAAATGGGCACAGGTGGATGAGAAACAAAACAGTCTACTTTCTCTGGAGTTGTTGTCTTGGACTCTGGTCAATTGTGGCTGTTTCCTTTCATGGGCTGACAGTTTGTCCAGGAATAACCTTTTGATCCTACTAATTAAGCACAAGCAATTAGATATATAGGTATTTAAACAGTACTAATTGTTATGGTAGGTTACTTTGGTATAGACACAGATGTTTGGATGGTATGTTAATCCATGAATTACCCTTTTTTCTGTTAAATATGACAGGGTCTTACTGTGGCTTATAACATCTCCTAAACATTAGAGGATGTAAGCTTTGTGGCTTCATCCATGGTTATTCCTCCAAGAGAGAGCTAATAGCCAATTCGATTTGGGATAATACAGGCATATGGCTGCCTCTGCTTCAACAGTATTTCCAGGCAGGTGAGGTGCAGCTGTGCTGATGGAGGAGTGCTTGCTTGACTCAAGGACCCATATTTCCTTTATTGTTTTAGTGGCCTTAGGTAACACTCTCTGGTATTCAGAGACCATCTGTACACTTGCAGTGTGGTCTCCATACATCTTTCCCATGTTTACATCAGGTTCTTCAACAGCAGGGCATCTATTGCCTCCCTTCTTGCAGGTATTCCCAGTTTAGAGGCAAGGAGCCTTTCCTTTTGTGGGGGCTTGGATCCCCTGGCCAACATCCTTGGCTCATTGGTAGAATATCCATTGCTGATGTCAGAGCTCCTGCATTAATATATTTTGCTTAAGTGTATAGCTTAAGGAGACTTTAGTATTATTTGGTTCTGAATAGAGAATCAATCCTTTCACAGTTTCTATGTCTATTAGTCAATTAAAGAAGGCAGTTTCACCAGTTTTATAAGAGATTACCTCCATAACAGTTGTCTCCAATTTACAGTGGAGTACGACCTCATCATATCTTTTTTCTCCTTGTTCTATGGGGGAGTAAGAAAGTCTCTCGTATTAAAACCTTTGTGGCACCTGAAGGTAAGTTTTGTTAGGACTCATTATAAATACTTGTTATAAGTAGGATCAACAGAGGGGTTTGATGTTTGTAGCAATCTGAGGCTTTTCTTCCTTCCAAAGTTCAGACAGGCCAACCTTTCTATTGGCACTTTCTTGTACTTCCTACTCAATGCAAAGCTATAGCTTTTCTTTCTGAGCCGTTAAGTTGGTGACATTTCGACCTGTTGGAAGATACAAATCTTTTCCCATAGTTAGTTTTAAGATTTGAATTGCAAGGTTTTTGAGAAAAAGGTTTCATATCTATCGGTATCTCCCCGCCCCCTTCGTTTTGGTTTTTTGTTTTTTGACCCATGATCTCCAGAAGGCAGTTGTATTATCATACTATAAGGGTGGAATCAAGGCACAGATTTCATCAAATTCCCCATGTTGTTTTGGGTGACTGTAGGTGATTAACTTGGGAAGCAAACTTAATTTTAAGTTAAATCATCCATAGGTAAAGAGAATGCTACAAGGTGATACTGACAGCAGAAAATTATAGAGAACATTTGTATGTGCCAATCCCAAAGTTATTGTTTAACAGATTTTATGGTAAAACAAATGTAGACAACAGCAATTTAATCTCCATTAACCAGATCATTACCGTTTTTATCGAGCCTTTAAACCAATGTTGTTATATACACAATTTACCTTTACTAAGTCCTAAAACACCATGTAACCTGTAGACAGTGTCTGGGACAACTGGATACTTTTAACGCAGTCAATTAAAATATACATTAATTGAATATACACCCGTGTCCCTCTCCCGCCCCTCCACCCTTCCTGATTCACCATTTCAGTCAGTTTTTTCTGAGGCAGTCTTTCTGTTGTTGTTCTTTTAATATGCATCCCTCTCCACAAAGAAATATTTATATAACTGGGTTATTGGCACTAATATCCACATATGAGGGACACCATTTGTCATTTGTTTTTCTGGGACTATATTACTTCACTTACCATAATGTCTTCTAGCTCCATCCATTTACCTCAAAGTTAATGATGTGTCCCTCTTTACCTGCTGCATAGAACTCCACGTGTTATGTACCACATTTTCTCTATCTACTCTCAGTTGAGGCACCTGGGCTGGTTCCAGCTTTTTCTATTGTGAACAGAGCTGCAATAAACATAGCTGTGCATGTATCTCTGCAGTAAGATGAGTCTTGTGCGGATAACCCGAGTGGTATGACGGGTCAAATGGCAGGCTCATTTTGAGTCTTCTAAGGGTTCTCCACACTGCTTTCCATAGTGGGCTGTACAAGTTTACATTCCCACCAGCAATAGATGAGTGTTCCCCTTCCCCACAACTTCTCCAGCACTTGGTATCATTCGTTTTCCTGATCCTAGCCAGTCATTTTTGGATAAGATGATACCTTTCAATGTGGTTTTAATTTGCATTTCCTATATATTCGCGATGTTGAACACTTCTTAAGATGTTCTCAGCCATCTCTAATTTCTCCTCTGTGAAGTCTCTATTGCAGATCTTTGCTCCATCTTTTGAGTGATTCATGTGTTTTTCTTTCTTCTTTGTTTTTTGAGTAGCTTGTATACTCTGGAAATTGATGCTTTGTCAGATGTTTCTGCAGTGAAGGTTTCCTCCCACTCTGTGGGTTTTTTCTTCACTTCTTTATTGTTTCTTTTGATGTACAGAAACTTTTGAGTTTAATGAGGTCCCTTTGTCAATTGTCGATCTTTATTTCTTTCGTGCCGCTGCTGTCTGATTTAGGAGTCTTTTCCGCTCTATGATGTCTTGTAGTCTGCTGCCAAGTTTCTCTTCTATCACCTCCAGAGTTTGGGGTTTCACGTTGAGGTCTTTGATCCATCTGGAGTTGACTTTTGTACAGGGCGAGAGGTAGGGGTTTAATTTCATTCTTCTACAAGTGGTGATCCAGTTTTGCCAACACCACTTACTGAAGATGCTGTCTTTCCTCCATTGTGTCTTCTTGGCCCCCTTGTCAAATATGAGGTGGCTGAAATTGTATGAGCTCAGGTTTAGATCTTCAGTTTTATTCCATTGGTCAACTGGTCTGTTTTTCTGCCAACACTAGGCTGTTTTTATGACTATAGCCCTGTAGTATAGTTTGATGTCTGGTAGAGCAATCTCCCCTGTATTGCACTTTTCTCTCAGGGTTGCTTTGGCTATTTGGGGTCTTTTGTTTTTCCAAATGAAATTGAGGATTTTTTTTCCAAGTCTGTGAAGAAACTCTTGGGGATTTTGTTTGGGATTGCATTAAATCTGTATACTAGTTTGGGTAGGATGGACATTTTTACTATATTTATTTCCCCAATCCATGAGCATGGGAGGTTTGTCAATCTTCTAATGTCTTCCTCAATTTCCTTTTTCAGGGGTTTAAAATTTTTATTGTAGAGATCCTTGATGTCCTTTGTTAGGTTTGTTCCTAGGTATTTTATTGTTTATGAGGCTATTGTGAGTGGGAAGGTCTCCTTGTATTCCTTCTTCAGTTGCTTGTTGTTGGTGTAAAGAAAGGCTACTGATTTTCTTAGATTTATTTTGTATCCTGCCATTTTAATCACTTCTAGGAATTTTCTGGTGGAGTTCTTAGCTTCCTTTAGGTAGACAATCTTATTATCAGCAAAAAGTGATAGCTTGACTTACTTTTTTCCAATTAGAACTCCTTTAATTTCTTTTTCTTGCCTTATTGTCCTATCAAGGGTTTCCAGCACTATACTGAAAAGGAGTGGGACAGGGGGCAGCCTTGCTGAGTTCCTACCTTTAAGGGGAATTCTTCTGTCATTTCCCCATTTAGAATAATATTGGCTGTGGGTTTCCTGTATATGGCTTTGATTACATTGAGGAATGATCCCTCCAGTCCAATCCCCTCTAGGACTTTATACATGAAGGGATGCTGGATTTTGTCAAAGGCTTTCTCTGCATCAATTGAGATGATGGTGTGGTTTTTGTCCTTCAGTCCATTTATATGTTTGCTGCTATTTAGTGATTTTCGTATGTTGAAGCATCCCTGCATCTCTGGTATGAATCCAACTTGGTCATGATGGATGATATTGATGTAGGTCTGTATGTGATTTGCCAGTATCCTGTTTAGAATTTTGCCATCTGTGTTCATTAGGGAGATGGGTCTATAGTTCTCCTTTTTGGTTGTATCTTTACCTGGTTTTGTTAATAGTGTGATGCTGGCTTCATAGAAGGAATCTGAGAGAACTCCCTCCCTTTGTATCCTTCTAAACAACTTGAGTAGTAATGGTTGTAAGTCTTTTTGAAATATTTTTTAGAATTGTGCCGTGAAACCATCTGGACCTGGGCATTTTTTTTGTTTGAGAGGCTACTTATTACATATTCAATTTCTTCCTGTATTATTGGTCTATTTAGGCTGTCGATCTCTTCTTGGCTGAACTTTGGTGATTCCCAGGATTTCAGATATTCATCCATTTCTTCTAGGTTTTCAAACTTAGTAGAGTATAAGTTTTTGAAGTATTCCCGTATGATTGTCTGGATCTTATCATTGTCTGTTGTGATATTACCCCTTTCCTCATAGATTCTATTAATTTGGAGTTGTTCCCTCTTTCTTTTGGTTAACTGGGCTAGAGGTCTGTCTATCTTGTTTATTCTCTCAAAGAACCAATTTTTGGATTCATTGATTTTTTTGTATGGTTTTCTTTGTTTCTATTTCATTGATCTCTGCTCTGATTTTTGTTATTTCTTCTTGTCTGCTCTGTTTAGGGTTCTTTTGTTGTTGTCTCTCAAGTATTTTTAGCTGCAGCATTAGATCATTCACTTGTGCTCTTTCTGTTTTTTTAATGCAGGCACTTAGAGATATAAACTTCCCTCTTAGGACTCCTTTTAAAGTGTCCCATAGATTTTGCTGTGTTGTTTTATCATTGTCATTCAGTTACAGGAATGTTTTTATTTCTTTCTTTATTTCTTCCTTGACCCACTCATTATTCAGGAGGGTGTTGTTTAGTCTCCATGTGTTCCTGTAGGTTGTAGGGTTTATTCTCGTGTTGATATTGAGTTTTATTGCACTGTGGTCTGATAGAATGCATGAGATTATTTCAATCTTTTTATATTTGTTGAGTTTTTTTCTGTGTCCCAGTATATGGTCTATTTTGGAGAATGTTCCATGAGGTGCTGAGTAGAAAGTGTATTCTCTGGTGTTTGGGTGAAATATTCGATAGATGTCTGTGAGGTCCGTTTGGTGTATTGTGTCATTTAGTTCAGATGTCTCTCTGTTTATCGTTTGTCCCGTTGATCTGTCTAGGGGACTTAATGCGGTATTGAAGTTCCTACTATTAGTGTGCTGGGGTTAATCTGTGCCTTCAGGTCTTGAAGAATTGTCTTTATAAAGTTTGGTGCACCGGCATTTGGTGCATATATATTCACGATTGTGAGATCTTCATCGTCAATTGTTCCTTTAATAAGGATGTAATGGCCCTCTTTGTCTCTTTTTATTTCTTTTGCTTTGAAGTCTATTTTGTCTGATATTAGAATAGCCACACCCACTTTCTTTTAGGTACCATTTGCTTGGAATACTTTCTTCCATCCCTTCACCTTAAGTTGGTGCCTATCCTTGAAATTGAGATGGGTTTCTTGTAGATAGCATATAGATGGGTTTTGTTTCCTAATCCATTCTCTCAGTCTATGCCTTTTGATTGGGGAGTTTAGCCCATTAATATTTAAGGTTATAATTGAAAGATGGATGTTTCTTCCTTTCACTTTATTATGCATTTGGACTTCTAGCCTCTGATTTTGCTCCTATGGTTATGTTTTTATTAGTTTCTTTTCCTAGGTGTTTGAGGATTGTTGCTCCTCTCTTCTGCCCTTTGAATTGCTTCAAGTATTTTCTGAAGAGTTGGTTTTCCAGACATGTATTTCATCATCTTGTTTATGTCATGGAAGATTTTTCTCTCTCCTTCAACTATAGTCGACATTTTTGCTGGGTAAATTATTCTGGGTTGGCATCCATAATCCTTTAACACTGGGAATGCTTTGCTCCAGGTTCTTCTTGCTTTAGTGGTTTGCACTGAGAGGTAAGCTGTAATTCTGATGGGTTTCCCTTTGTATGTGACTTGTTTTTCTTTTGTAGCCCTCAGAATTTTGTCTTTGCTTTGGACATCTAGTATTTTAACTATGATATGGCATGGGAAGTTTCTTTTCTGATCTTGTCTATTTGGTGTCCTGTGTGCTTCTTGTATTTTTATGGGTTTGTCTACTTTTAGTTTGGGGAAATTTTCATCTATTATTCTGTTGAAGATCTGATCCATACTATTATCTTGAGATTCTTCTCCTTCCTCTATTCTTATGATGTGGAGGTTTGATCTTTTCATAGTGTCCCATATTTCCTGGTTGTTCCTGCCTGAGTGACTTCTGGCCAGCCTGCATAAAGCTGCAGAGGTATCAACCCAAACCCGCCGACTCTCTGGTCCCAGCTCCAAAGGGGAAGGGCCTTTGGTTTCTCATTAGGAAACAACTGCAACTTCAAGTTCCCTTTGGACCATACACCAGTTCAAAATTGGGGTGGTAGAGAAGATTTTCAATTCTGACCATTTCTTGTGGGTTTGCCCACAGCACCTGAACCCAGCAACAACTATTTTACCTTTGCATATCAAAGCCATGAGTTAGAGCAACAGCAGGTCTGTAGCAGGGCCTTCAAAGTAAAAAGAATTTAGCTCATTTATGTGTATAGGTTGTTTGTCTGCTTGTCATTTCATGTTTAGAATTCTGGGTGGGAGCCACCAGTGTCATGTGCTATCATCTTTGAATTTACCTTCAGGGATGGGTGGCTTGACTGTCTGGTTTCTTTGTTTCTGTTTAGATCATAAGCACTTCATTAGTGTAATTTCTCTGTTCACCACTGGTGAAACAGTCACAACACTGTTTCTCAGATCACTGTTTCAGACCACTGCTCTATGGTTATGTGTGTAAGGACCAGTGTTACACTTCTGTGCCACTGTGGTCTCTGGTATTTTCATGGATGTCTATGTATGTGTGTGCTTGGATTTGCCAGTACATTTATGTAAGAATTATGGTCTTAGAAAATGATGTTTATTTGGCTGTACTGTACATAGTTACACATTTTTTGAGGTGTACTTAGCTTATGTCAGTTAAGGTGCAACCTTATGTCTTTGTGTTCAGTTTCTCTTTAAAAATAATTTACATTGATAAAGTTGATTTTGCTTGGTATTTTAAAATAAAACTTCTTTGCCTTTAAAAAAAAACCCAGTCACACCACTCCTGGGTATATACTCACAAGACTCATCCTACCGCAAAGATACATGCACAACTATGTTTATTGCAGCTCTCTTTACAATAGCGAAGAGCTGGAAGCAACCCAAGTGCCCCTCAACCAATGAGTAGATAGAGAAAATGTGGTAGATCTATACAATATATTTTATGCAGTGGTAAATCAAGATGACATCATGAACTTTGCAGGTAAATGGATGGAACTAGAAGATATTATGTTAGGTGAAGTAACACAGTCCCAGAAAAACTAACCATAAATGGTATCCCTCATCTGTGGATGCTAGCACCAAGTACCTAGTAGTAAGGCAAACTGAGAAATGTATTTATTTTTACCTAAAAGGTAACTCTTAATCCACCCTAAAGCTGGTTTTCATCTTCTCACCATGTTAGCTACAGTGGCATTTTATAAATGCGTTATACTATTTAATCAGATTGTGATTGCTATAACTTCTTTAGATTATACATTTTGAAG
Organism: Rhizomys pruinosus; assembly: GCA_009823505.1. Taxonomy (NCBI): domain Eukaryota; kingdom Metazoa; phylum Chordata; class Mammalia; order Rodentia; family Spalacidae; genus Rhizomys; species Rhizomys pruinosus. Next base: position 3,570,977 of record VZQC01007541.1, on the reverse strand, counting down.
GCAAACATTGTGAAAGTAGGTCATTAATGAAAGAATTTGTTCAATGAGTAATTGAACAATATCAATAGAGCTGTGTTCAGGATTGTAGCTAAAATTCCACCTGAGAGGCACAATATCTCAGCCCCCTGCTCCCTTGCTCCCTCTACAAAACTAAGGTACAATCTCACCAAACTGCTGTCTGGGAAACCAGTGATTGTATTTAGCTTACTTACAGAGCAGTGGGTGAGAATTTACTTTCAGGAGTGTGGGCCTTCCCCGAAAGGCCTCACTGCAAAGACTCCATCCAGGCATGGCTCCTGACTTCCCCATAGCCTTGGAAATTTGGACAGAGAGCCTCCTTATAACTTCCCTCCCTCCTCATGCAGCTAGGAACAACTGGTTGAGAGGTGTGGCTGACTCCCTGCCCCTCCTTTCTTGTGGAGGTCAACAGTCAACAAGTTTGTGATGATCCTAGGTAAGTGGATATAACCAAGTTTGGGAAGAAGGTGTCTGTCCATAGCTTCCCAATTGGAGAGCAGTCCTATGCAACAAAGGGTGTATGGCAGGAAGGACTCTGATAGGCTGTGAATAGCTCTGGTTCTCACCATATAATCCTTGGTAATTGACTTGACCTTTTAGTTTCCTCACTGACATGATAAATGGGTGAGTTGCTGGCCTCCTCTGGATAACTTCTCTGGCTTAGTTTTCATAGTGACACTTAAATTTCCCTCCCAATCACCCATGGTAAATAGTTCTTTAACAAAGAAAAAGGCCAGCAACTATTGGAAGCTGGTAAGAGGTGGCTGTGACAGATCCAAGGCCAACCATACTCCTTGCTTTTATACTTCAGCAGATGGCTATTCTATTCCCACATCTCCCTATTCTAATTGCTTGGACAATGTAAGCAAGATCTTATTTTTCATCCTTTGAGTAGCTGTCATTAATGTTGGGGGTCATGGCTCAGAGCCATGCCTGGGTGACCAGCAGGAGGATGCAAGGTGATAGCTGCAGTGTGACCACTACCCAGTCATTCATTTCCATGTTTTTATTTTGGTAATTGATTTTAGCCACTTGGATGAGAAGTATTCTTTAAATTTTTCTTTGTAATTGCATCTTCTTATGGGCATGATGAATGGTCAGGGTGACAGGCAACATCTGCCCCTGATGGCATGTTATGTTGTCGTACAGAGAGGCAGTGCAGCCCAGTACAAGAACACAGACAGGATGAATCAGGGAGCACAGATTTTAACCCCAGCTCTGTCCTTCATACTTGTGTGGTGACCTTATAAAAGACAATGAATCTCTAGCTTCGATTTTCTAATCATCCATAAACATGAGAAACAACAGCTTTTTGTCTCTTAGCAAAGGACCAGCTAATAATAAATCATGGGAACATGCTTGAGAATAGAATGCTCTGAAGAAAAGAGGAAGGCTAACAGCACGGAAATGGACAACACACTGCATTTGTCCAGGAAAAGCAAATGCTGCTCCAGAGCACTCTAGAAGAATTGAACACCATCTTTGCGGAACACCTTTGAAAGCTGACTGTGAATTTTATTCATTTTTTTTGCCAGCTTCTTGGACAGAATAGGCTGGCTATGTGCTGGGAATAGTTGGAGCAAGTATAAGAGTAGCTGAAATATTTGGGGAATGTAGCCCCAAATGTATCAAACATACCTCACTAGAGTTCTATTTCTGGTGTAAGGACAGCTTAATTTGGACTCCAATCCTAAAATATCAGTCTTTCACTAGGGAGCAGATGGTTTGGGAAGGAGCATGGCAGGGGAGGTCCTTAAGAAGAGACAATGCCCAGGAATTGTGACATCTTCATGTATCTTCCCATGTGCTAGTGCATCTACTTTCCAGGGCAAGAGCCTGGAGTGTTTCAGATTAAAGACTGATACCCTGATAGTCTGATTCTTAAGATAGAGTCCACTTGGAATTCCAGGTTCTCAGTTTTTCTCTACCATAGTGCTAAAGTGTCTGTTTCTTTTCTGACTATTTCTTCAATGCAGATCTCATCCATCCTTCAATTGTCCCTCCTGTGGTTTCTCCCTCCTTTGAATTATTACCTTTGGTGAACTTTTGACCACGGAGAGCCTCCATATGAGATCGGTCCCTTCTCCAGATGGAGCATTGCATACCATTGTGTTGGTCTCTTCCAGGCTTCTCTACCCGCAGGAGGAAGAGGGGGCCCGTGATTCTACTTGCTCTGTCACCACCCATTTCCCCCCTTTCCTCAAGCTCCCTGCTTTCAGTGCTTAAACTGCTTGTTTCTTTGTGGAATGCTGCTTGCATTATGTGTGTCCTCCGGCTCCACCAACGTGAAGGTCCAGGGTTTTCTGGGTGTAGGTGCTAATGATTATAATTCTGTAATCCCAGGTTCCCCTGGAGTCCAGAAAAGACCTGATAATGCTTGGAAGACTCACAGGAACAAATAGTCCAGGATTGGCATGGTGCTCTTGTGTGTTCTTGTCGTTCCTCTCTGAGTATGTCTCAAATCTCCTTTGATGTTTCCAGGCCTTGTCACTGAACCATCGTTTGTTTACTCTTCCAGATACACCCTCAGCAGCCTTTTCTCTTGTTATAGTAGTGATGCCTTCTTTTGTAGAAATAACTAAAAAATAAAAGAGAGTAAAAACTAGAAAGTACAATTCATGCAAAGTCTCATACATTCTGTTAATATCCCATTCTGTATGAGTTTCTTTCTTTGTTTTTTGTATGTTTTTAACTAAGATCTTACTATGCAGCAAGTCTGGTCTCATACTCCCAATTCCTGTGTCTCCATCTCCTGAGTGTAGGGGCTATAAACACATACTAACACACTCAGCATGGCTTTCCTGTAACATATTATAGTTTTATACACCCAGGAATGTACATGCATATTGTCAAAGTGGGATCATTCAAAATGTCTACTTAAAAATGTAACCTATTATTCTCAGGCAAGAATAGATGCTACCTTTCAGAGTTGCTCATGCTGATAAACCCAGCACTCAGGAAGCTGAAGTAGGCAGATATCCTTAAGTTGAAGGCCATCCTGGACTACATAATAAGTTCTAGAGCAGCCTGGGCTACAGAGTGAGATCATATCTCATAAAACCCACAAAATATTGGAAACCTGACTTTAAATAGCCACATATTCCTTTGCCAACAATTACTGGGTCAAACTTCTAATGCTGGAGAGTAATAGTGTATCAAGCTTTTGCCCTTGTGGTTAAAGTAAGCTTGAATGCATTTCCAGTCTCTCTCTCAGCTTCCCCCAGCTCCACTGGCACTCATGACCATGGTCTCTCCAGTGTGTGATTTTGGGCCAGCACAATGGTTCAGCACATATTACAGTCTGTTTCTTGTGAATACAGTTTTGGTGTTACTTGGTTACCCCTTCGCCTTAGGTTCCTCATTTTCTACATGGACTTATCACTGTTAATTGTGCCTACTTAAGGGAGAGTTAAGAGAAACACTAAGATATTGTACTTGAGACACAGAAAATAGTGATGGATGTCTAAGAAATTCTGAGTAGATACTGCCTTCTTCAGTGACACAACACTAAAGATCACAGACTCACAGGCTTCTCTCTAACACTGCCTTCTTCTAACTGCCAAGACTAGGAAGAGCTTCTTTAGCCTGGGGAAAACATATCCTACCATCCTCACTGCTTGGGGGCAGTTACTTATTCTTCCTCTGTTTTCTTCCCAGCCACATGAACTTAACACTGCCCCCCATTGGATATGGCTCATTCTCCATTGTTAGCCAGGGTTCCATCGTCCAAAGTTATTCAACTAAGGTTAAGACATATATGCATCCAGGTCAATGCATTAGTATGCACTCTTCCTAGATTTAAAAGGGGAGCTCATGTACACATACAATCAAAAAGGGGTATTAATTTCCATCTACTTTCAGAAAATATGTTAGGATTTGAGGCATTTCCTGGCATCCATCATGCCTCTAGGATGAGAGAGTAGAGTTGTGTTCTCTGCATTTTCCAAATATTATGTCACATATCACTATAATTTGTCCCCATATTCACCTCACCTAAACTTCAAACATAAGTATTGTGATGAGGTCATTAAATATCTGTAATGATTCATTGAGAAATTTGTGGGTGAAAACAACAGAAATTTTATTCTATAAATTCTTCAGAACATTAACATCTTGTTCTCTAAAATGTGCTCTCTTTGATGGAGATAATTATTGCAGATGTGAGCAAAGCCAAATATGAATCATTTAAGACCTCAACATTCTTAAATAATGCTTAGCAGTGCTTATTGCTAAGATTGATGTTTAGGCAGTAATTCGTGTAATGAAGTCATATTGTGTTTCAAGAAAATCAGCAACCATTTAACAGCTTGTACTATGGGGAGATGAGTCAATAGTATTTTACAAAGTTGAACATTCTCTCAGTTAAGAAGATCATTATTGAATCACTGGAGAGTTTATAAAAGTATAATCCCTTCAAGTATTATTTGCTTGGGGTGGTAGGGTCATGGGAGAAGTTTGAGTTGAATTATAAAATGTGCCAAGAATGATAAGCCTGCAAAATGAGTCAAACTAAAAGACATGAATAATTATCAATTATTGCCTAGAGATTAACTCAAATTCATGCTTTTAACAAAGCTTCATTTACAGGGAATGATTTTGTCTAGATATTGGCAAGTTTCTGTCCAGAAAATTCTTTTAATGTCTTATAGGATTGTAAAAATCATTCTTGGAGGTTTAAGGGTTTATAATTTTATAAACTAAACTGTTAGAAAAACCAGAAGAATAATTATAAATCTCAAGCAGCCTGTATTTTCTTTTTGTCAGGATCTCTCTCTCTCTCTCTCTCTCTCTCTCTCTCTCTCTCTCTCTCTCTCTCTCTCTCCAATTAGATGAACACTCCAGAAAACTGTCATGACATAGATTCATGCAATGAAGATTTTATTATTTTAGAATAGGAAGTGAAAGACTTTTAGACCAGTGGAGACAGTTCTTTCATCCTTCAAATTGAAAAAGAGAAACAGAATATTTAAAGACCATTACATATTTCTAATTTAAAGTAAGTGATAAAAAGAGATAGCTCCCAAATGTATGCATAGTTAAAGATTGCAAGTTCTTTTTTTATGTGTATGAATGTACTGTCTGCATATAGGTTTGTGCAGCCATGTCTTGCAATGCCACGGAGGTCAGAAGAGGGTGTGGAATTCCCCTGGAAGTGGAGTTAAAGATGGTTCTCAGCCACCATGTGAGTGCTGGGTATCGAACCCAGATCCTCTGCAAGAGCAGTCGGCACTCTTAACCACTAGGCCATCTCTCCAGCCTGCAAGTTCTTATAGTAGGTGTAAAATCCCCCACAAACAGTAGACAATAATAACACCTTCTCTAATGTTTAGGGTCATAATATGATTGGTGTCTTAAGGCATTAGTAGTCTCTGCCAAAATCACCAAGATGTAGATTATTGCCCTAACATTTTGGGGCAAAGAACGAAGAGTAAAATGGAAGGAAAGTGCTTATCCATATGAACGGAAACAAATGTTCATTATTCTTTTCGCATGATACTCTCATTACTTTCCAACTTTAGAAGGAATTAATTTTCTCCCTGTCTTTGACTGGTGTAACATGAAATCTCAAAGTGATTTTAATTTACATTTCCCTGATGGCTAAGAATATTGAACAATGTTAAGTGCTTCTTGGCCTTTTGTATTTCATCTTTTGAAAACTCTCTGTTTAGGTCCACGCCCCCTTTTAAATTGGATTATTTTCTTGATGTTTAGATATTTTACTTTTTGTGTATTCTAGTTTAGTTCTTTGTACATTTGTTTATTAACCCCATGGCACATATATAGCTGGTAAAGATTTTTCCCATTATGTAGGCTAACTATTAATTTGAATGATAATATCTTTTGCTGTATAGAATCATTTTAATTTCATAAGGACAAATTTGTCAATTATTAGTCTTAATACCTTTGCTATTGGACTCATATTCAAAAATTCATTTCCTGTGCCCATAAGTTCCAGTACATTCCCTACTTTCACTCCTGTTAGATTCAGAATATCAGGTCTCTATCCTCTTTAAAATAACTCAAGTCCAACTTGTACTGCCCGTATAATCAAAGGGTAGGCCAACCACTGAAGCATGGTCCATCTACTAGGATCCAGACACATAAAGAAAACATATTCTCCTTCCCTGGAAGCCATCAATTATTAGGCTTTGGGACTCCTGAACCCATAACTCCTCCATGGTAGAGGGTTGAATGCTGTAATCTTGTGTGGGTCATGTGTAGGCAACCACAGCTGCTGTGAGCTCATGTATTCTTTCATCTTGTTCATGTCATGAAAGATTCTTCTTTCTCCTTTAACTATAATTGACATTTTTACTGGGTATAGTAGTCTGGGTTGGCATCTAAAGTCATTTAGCACTGGGAATACTTTGTTCCACATTCTTCTAGTTTTCATAGCTTTCACTGAGAAGTCAGCTGTGATTCTGATGGGTTTCCCCTTATATGTAACTTGTTTTTCTATTGTGGCTTTCAGTATTTTGTCTTTGTTTTGAGCATCTAGTGTTTTAACAATTATATGGAGTGGGGAGTTTCTTTTCTGATCCTGTCTATTTGGTGTTCTATGTGCTTCTTGTATTTGTATGGGTTTGTCTTTTTTCAGTTTGGGGAAATTTTCTTCTCTTATCCTGTTGAAGATCTCGTCAATAGTGTTGTCTTGGGATTCTTCACCTTCCTCTATCCCTATGAGGTAGAGGTTTGGTCTTTCCATAGTGTCCCACATTTCCTGGTTGTTCCACTCTTGTGTTTTTTTTTTAATTTTCATAATCTGTACTTGAGCTTTCTAGTTGCTCCATATTATCCTGCAGGTCTGATATTCTTTTTCCTGGTTCTACCATTCTGCTTCTGAGGTTTTTTTCCCATCCTTTCCTGGTGGTTGGATGAATGTTCAATATCCTTTTTCATTTTATCCTGTGATTTCTTTTTTTTTTTTTAAGATTCTTGCTTTTTAAAAAAATTTATTTATTTTTATGTGTATGAATGTACTGTCTGCATGCAGGTCTGTATACCCATGTGGTGCAATGCCGTGAGGATCAGAAGAGGGTGTCAGATTCCCCTGGAACTGGATTTAAAGATGGTTCTCTGCTGCCATGTGGGTGCTGGGGATCAAACCTGGGTCCTCTGCAAGAACAGTCAGCACTCGCAAACACTAGGCCATCTCTTCAGCCCTTCATCCTGTGATTTCTTTAGATTTTCCACTTCCCTCTGGAGCCTGTCATTCTCATCTTGTAGCTCCTTGGTTCATTGGTCATTTTCTTTTTTCATTTTGGCCTGGAATCTTTTCAGTGTTTTGACTTCCTTCCAGAGTTTGTCATTTTCTCCCTCTAGGTCCTTCTTGAGTTTTTCAATCTCTCCCCTTAGCTCTTTCCATCGTTTGTCATTATCTCCTCCTAGGTCCTTCCTGAGTTTTTCATTCTCTTCCCTTAGTTCTCTGATTTCTTTGAATATGTCTACAGTTGTTCTTCTAAGGTTGGTGTCTTGGCTTTTTTCCTCAGAGATTGCATTGTAGAGATCTTCTGTAGGGTTGGTAGAGTTTGGTGTGGATTTATTATGAGCTTTTCCAATGTTGTTTTTTCTTTGTGTCTTTGGCATGTGGATTTATTTGTTTATTTGTTTCTTTGAATTCTGGTACCTCAAAGTTGGCTGCAAAGACTGTGATTACCAATGCTCCACCTGTTAGGTCCTCTGCACCAGAGCTCCACCAGGATGGGGGTGGTTGTGGCTGGGTTGGGTCATTCCTTTGGCCCACACACCAGTAGGCCCCCAAATGTCAAGGCATGTCCACCTTGCCTCACTGGCATCTCATTGACTCCCAGCACCTGTCTGTAGTCTGAGCTGGGACTTCTGGGGATGGGTGGCAAGCCACCCAAGGGTCAATATAGGTCCACCTTGCCTCACTGGCACCTCACTGACTCCCAGTGCCTATCTGGAGTCTGAGCTGGGACTACTGGGGACAGGTGGCAAGTCCCCTAAGGGTCATGGCAGGGCCGCCTCACCTCACAGGCACCTCACTGACTCCCAGTGCCTGTCTGGAGTCCGAGCTGGGACTTCCAGGGATGGGTGGTGAGCCCCCCAAGGGTCAAGGTGGGTCTGCCTTGCCTCACCAGCCCCTCACTGACTCCAGGCCAAGCCAACATTATTTTAAATGGCAAAAAATATATATACATTCCCATTAAAATCAGGAACAAGACAAAGGTTTCCATTATCTTCCCTCCTTTTTCATACAATGCTTGAAATCCTAGCTATAGGAATAAGCAAGAGAAGGGAATTAAATTGGTATTAATTAGAAATAAGTCAAATTATTCCTCTTTGCACACCATAGGGTATGAGATCCCCCAAAATTCCACCAGACAATTTCCAGAAACTATGAACAGTTTTAGCAATGTGGCAAGATACAAAATCAATTTACATATTAATAACAAACAGTAACAGAGAGCTATCCCACTTATGATAGTATCAAAAGATATCTATGACTAAAACTAACCAAATATAAAATATCTCTCCAATGAAAACTTTATATCATTAAAGAAAGCAACTGAAAAAGACACTTGAAGATGGAAAGACCTCCACTGTTCCTGGGTTGGTAGAGTCAATATTGTGAAAATGACCATAGTACCAAAGGCAATTTATAGATTCAATGCAAATTTAATCAAAATCCCCATGACATTTTTCTCAGAAATATAAAAAGCCATCTTACAATTCATATAAAACCAGGTAGACCCAGCAATCCTAAGCACAAAGAGCAATGATGGGGGAGATTACCATATAAGATTTCAAACTATATTACAGAGCTATTGTCATTAAAAAATCATATTGCCACAAAACAGAGATGCAGATTAATGGATCAAAATGTAAGGCTCAAACAGGAGGGCATGCAATTCCAACCACCTGGTATTTGATAATGATGTTGAGGAAACATACTAGAGGAAAGACAGCATTTTCAACAAATGATGACTTGAAAACTGTATCTCCAAATGTAGAAGAATGTGTATCTATCACCTTGTACAAAAGTAAACTCCAAATGGATGAGAAATCTCAATATGAAAGATAAAATGTTGGAACTGTTAGAAGAAAACATAGACTGTTCTTTACAAGATATAGAACTTGCTAAATAGGACTTCATTCATTCAGGAATTAAGCTCGGCAACTAACAAATGTGATTTCACTAAACCAAAAATGCTCTTGTGCATTAAAAGAAACAACCAGTTGAGTGGTGGAAGCCCACTGAGTTGGAGAGAATCTTTGCCAGCTATACATATGATAGTGGATTAATTTCCAGAATATACAAAGAACTCAACAATGAATCAAGAAAAATACGATCCAATTATACATACCTTAATATGCATTCAACACCCTTAAAAACTAAGGGAACAGAAATTAAAACTACTTTAAGATTTCATCTTACCCCAGTAGGAATGGCTAAGGTCAAGAGCCACAAAATGCTGGTGGGGATATTAGAAAAGTAGTATTGCATGCCAGGTGTGGTGGCCCACGCCTTTAATCCTAGCACTCAGGAGGCAGAAGCAGGTGGATCTTCGTGAGTTCAAGGCCAGCCTGGTCTACAGAGTGAATTCGATGACAAGCCAGGGCTACTTTGTGCAGCCACAGTGGAAAGAGTGTGAATCACTCTTAAAAACCAGTAATAGTGCCTGGGTTGCATTGCTATGGGCCATAAGAGAGCATCTCGTAGTGTATCTCTGGGCCAGGTCCTTATTGGGCATCAGACACAGCGAAGCTGTAGTCATACTGACTCCTGGTTGCACAGAAGTGAACTCAGTGATGGCTATATCTTAGTCTTCAGTCAGTGACTGAACATGATGAAGCTCGCTTGATGATGACTTTCTTGCAACTGAAGAACTTGCAGGCACAGAGTTCATAGCTGAGGAGCTTAATATTAAGTTTGTGGTCCCTGAGGTCAGAACTGGACATCTCTGTCTTTTGAGGAAAGCCAGAGAATTAAGAAACTCCATGAAGAAAACCAATAGTTCTTGAGTATACCAAGGAGGCCAAACTGGGACAAAAAAAAAAAAAAAAAAAAAAAAAAACTATCCCAGAAGAAATGAAACAGTCAGAGAAAGGTAACTTTCTAAAGTGGAGACGTCAGGTTGTCTGGTTAGAAGAGGAACAGAAATTGATACCGACTCCATTTGAACGAAATTTGGACTTTTGGCGCCAGCTCTGGAGGGTCATTGAGAGAAGTGACATTGTTGTCCAGAGAGTAGATGCTCAGAACCAGTTCCTGTTTCGATGTGAGGATTTGGAATGTTATGTAAAAGAGATTGATGCTGATAAAGAGAAACATTATTCTCATAAACAAGGCAGACTTGTTGATTGCTGAGCAGTGGTTCACCTGGGCCATGTGTTTTTTTTTTTTTTAATCAAGATATAAAACAACAGATTTTTGCTTATTTATTTTTTAGACAAGTTTCTCTTCTTTTATGTAATGCTGTAGGTTTTTTTATTATAATGCTTTTATTGATGTTTTGTGTATTTCAGACATCATTTTTCAGTTTAATTTAGTTATATTCTGATTTCCCTTCTCCCCACCTCAACCCAGATCATGCATTCTGCTGCAACTGTCCTGCACCTTTCTCTCAGTCTTTTTTATGTTTAGGAATTCATATTTTCCTCCTTTAATTTTACATTACTCTAAATTATGAATACATACCTTCCACCCATACAGTAATTACATAGTCTGAAAAGAAGTGGTTGGTTGATTCGAGAGCCCTTTAAAAGATTTATATTATAACCACACAGTTGCTTTCAGATAAACAGAAATATGACAATAATGTTGTTCATCTTGCCTTTCAACTGGGGGATTGCTGTTAGCATCCACAAATGAGGGAAACTATTTGCTTATTTTTTCCGGGACTATGTTACTCCACTTAATGTAATGACTTTGAGTTCCATCCATTACCTGCAAAGTTCATGATGTCATCTTTCTTTACCTCTGTATAGTACTCCATTGTGTAGATGTACCACATTTTTGTCATCCACTTGTCTGTTGAGGGGCATTTGGGTTGGTTCCAGCTCTTCCCTACTGTGTAGAGAGCTGTAATAAACATGGATGTGCATGCATCTTTGCAGTAGGATCAGTCTTGTGGGTATATACCCAGGAGTGGTATGACTGGGTCAGGTGATAGGCTCATTTTGAGTCTTTTAATGGTTCTCCACACTGCTTTCCATAGTGGTTGTACAAGTTTACATTCCCACCAGCAGTGGATGAGTGTTCCCCTTTCCCCACAACTTCTCCAGCATTTGGTGTCTTTTGTTTTGTTGACCTTAGCCAGTCTTATCAGAGTGTGATGACACCTTACAGTGGTTTTAATTTGCATTTTCTTAATTATTAATGATGCTGAACATATTTTAAGATGTTTCCCAGCCATCTTTAATTCCTCACTTGTGAAGTCTCTGTTCAGCTCTTTACTCCATCTTTTGAGCAGGTCATTTGTTTTCTTACTTCTTTATTTTTTTGAGTAGTCTGTGTATTCTGGATATTAATGCTCTGATATATCACTGGTGAAGATTTCCTCCCACTCTGTGGGTTTTCTCCTCATCTTCTTGATTGTTTCTTTAGCTGTACAGAATCTTTTGAGTTTGATGAGGTCCCATTTGTCAACTGTTGACCTTATTTCCTGTGCAGCTGCTGTCTGATTTAGAAAGTCTTTTCCTACACTATGTCTTGTAGGTTGTTGTCAACTTGTTCTTCCATCAGCTTCAGGTTTTTGGGTTTCACATTGAGATCTTTGATCTACTTGGAGTTGATTTTTGTACAGGGTGAGAGGTAGGGACTTAATTTTGTTCTTCTACAAATGGTGATCCAGTTTTACCAGCACCATTTGCTGAAGATGCTATCCTTCCTCCATTGAGGTTTTTTTCTCCCTTTGTCAAATATGAGGTGGTGGAAATTGTATGAACTCACGTTCGGATCTTCAATTTTGTTCCATTGGTCAATGGGTCTGTTTTTGTGCCAGTACCAGCCTGTCTTTATGGCCTTGTAATATAGCTTGAAGTCTAGTAGGGCAATCCCCTCATATTCCATTTTTCACTCAGAATTGCTTTAGCTATTGAGGGACTTTTGTTTTCCATATGAATTTAAGGATTTTTTTCCAAGTCTGTGTAGAACCTAATGGGAATTTTGATTGGGATTGCATTGAATCTGTATATCAATTTGGGTAAAATGGACATTTTTACTATATTAATTTTTCCAATTAATGAGCATGGGAGGTCTTTCCATCTTTTGATGTCATTTTCAATCTCTTCAGGGGTTTAAAGTTTTTTTTAATATTTTTTATTTATTTTTCTCTATGTGTATGAACGTACTGTCTGCATGCAGGTCTGTGCACCCATGTCATGCAGTGCTGTGGAGGTCAGAAAAGGGTGTCAGATTCCCCTGGAAATGGAATTCTCCTGGAAGTGGAATTCTCCTGGAAATGGAGTTTCAGATGGTTCTCAGCCACCATGTGGGTTCTGGGGTTGAACCCAGGTCCTCTGCAAGAGTAGTCAGTGCTCTTAACTGCTAGGCCATCTCTCCAACCCCAGGGGGTTTAAAGTTTTTGTTGTAGAGATCTTTGGTGTCTTTCGTTAGGTTTGTTCCCAGGTATCTTATTGTTTTTGAGGCTATTGTGAGTAGGAAGGTATTCATATATTCCTTCTCCACTTGTTCATTGTTGGTGTAAAGAAAGGCTATGGATTTTTCTAGGTTAATTTTGTATCCTTCCACGTCACTAAAACTCTTAATCATTTCTAGAAGTTTTCTGGTGGAGTTTTTAACATCCCTTAGTTAAACTATCATTTCATCTGTAAAAAGGGATAGCTTAATGTCTTCTTTTCTAATTAGTACTTCTTTAAATTCCTTCTCTTGTCTTATTGGCCTAGCAAGGATTTCAAGCATTATGTTGAAGAGGATTGGCAATAAGGGGCAGCCTTGCCTGGTTCACCACCTGTAAAAGAAATGGTCCCAGTTTTTCTCCATTTAGGATGATGTTGGCAGTGGGTTTGCTATATATGACTTTGATCATGTTGAGGAATGTTCCTTTCAGTCCTATTCACTCTAGGACTTTAAACATGAAGGAATGTTGGATCTTTTCAAAGGCTTTTTCTGCATCAATTGAGATTATCATGTGGTTTTTGTCTTTCAATCCATTTATGTGTTTTATAATAGTTATTGATTTACAAATGTTGAACCATCTCTGCATCTCTGGTATGAATCCAACTTGATCATCATGGATGATCTTTTTGACCTGGGTCTGTATGCGATTTGCAAGTATTTTGTTGAAAATTTTTGCATCTATGTTCATTAATGAGATGGGTCTATAGCTTTCTTTTTTGCTTGCATCTTTGCCTGGTTTTGGTATTAGAGCGATGCTGGCTTCATTGAAGGAATTTGGGAGAATTCCCTCTGTTTGTATCCTTCTGAACAGTTTGAGTAGTAATGGTTGCAGGACCTTTTTAAATGTTTTATAGAATTCTGGTGTGAAACCATCTGGGTTTTGGCTTTTTTAGTTGGGAGGTTTTTTTTTTTTATTACATCTTCAATTTCTTCAAATATTATGGGTCTGTTTAAAGTGTCAATCTCTTTTTATGGTTGAGCTTTGTTGATTCCCACAATTTTAGATATTCTTCCATTTCTCTTAGGTTTTTAAATTTAGTGGAGTATAGGTTTTTGATGTACTGTACCTCTTTGTTTCTTCTGATTAATTTTACTTTGGGTTCTATTTTGTCTGATATTAGAGTAACCAATCCAGCTTGTTTCTTGGTACCATTCACTTGAAATATTTTTTTCCATCCTTTCACTCTAAGGTGGTTTCTGTCCTTGAGGGTGAGATGGGTTTCTTGTAGACAGTGTATAGATGGATTCTGTTTCCTAATCCATTCTCCCAGTCTATGTCTTTTGATTGGGGAGTTTAGAACATTATTAGTTAATGGTTATTATTTGTTAGTTAATGGTTATTATTAGTTAGTTAGTTATTATTGATAGATAGGTGTTGCTTCCTTTCACCTTATTTCCTGCATTCTTGCTCTAGGTTTGTGTTTACTCTGTTATGCTTTTGTTGATTTCTCTCTTTAATTGCTTAGGGATAGTTCTTCCTTTTCTCTGTTCTTTGGATTGCTTTGAGAATTTTCTGAATTGTTTGTTTCCTAGGCATGTATTCTTTCATCTTGTTCATGTTGTGAAAAAATTTTCTTTCTCCTTCAACTATAATTGACATTTTTGCTGGGTATAGTAGTCCAGGTTGGCATCTAAAGTTGTTTAGCACTGGGAATACTTTGGTCCACATTCTTCTAGCTTTCATAGTTTGCACTGAGAAGTGTGACTTGTTTTTTTTTCTCTTGTGGCTTTCAGTATTTTGTCTTTGTTTTGAGGATCTAGTGTTTTGACAATTATTTGGCATGCGGAGTTTATTTTCTGGTCCTGTCTGTTTGGTGTTCTATGTGCTTCTTGTATTTGTATGAGTTTATCTTTTTTCAGTTTGGGGAAATTTTCTTCTATTATCCTGTTGAAGATCTGGTCAATAGTGTTGTCTTGGGATTCTTCTCCTTTCTCTGTCCCTATGATGTAGAGTGGTCTTTTCTTTTCTTTTTTTTTTAATTTTATTTATTTTTGTATGTGTATGAATGTACTGTCTGCATGCAAGTTTGTGCACCATGTCGTGCAATGCCGCGGAGGTCAGAAGAGGGTGTCGGATTCCCCTGGAACTGGAGTTCTCCTGGAATTGGAGCTTCAGACGGTTCTCAGCCGCCATGTGGGTGCTGGGGATCGAACCCGGTCCTCTGCAAGAGCAGTCGGTGCTCTTAACCACTAGGCCATCTCTCCAGCCCTGTGGTCTTTTCATAGTATCCCACATTTCCTGGTTGTTCCACTCTTGTGTTTTTTAAAAATTTTTTGTAATCTTTACTTGAGCTTTCTAGTTGCTCTGTATTATCCCACAGGCCTGATATTCTTTTTTCTGTTTCTTCCATTCTGCTTCTGAGGCTTTTTCCCATCCTTTCCTGCTGTGGTGGTTTGAATGAGTGTGCCCCGTAGGCTGTAAGTATTCAGACATTTGTCTCCAGTTGGTGGCACTGTTTTTGGAGGTCTTAGAAGGTGTGGCCATGCTAGAGGAAGTACGTTATTGGGGGCAGGCTTAGTGAGTTTAACAAGCCTCGTGGTCTACAGTTGCTCTCTCTCTGCTTCCTGTGCTCTTTGCAAGATGTGACCCTCGGCCTGCTGCTCCAGATCCAGCAACCATGCCTCCCACAACAATGGACTCTAATTCCCTGGAACCGTCAATCGCAAGCTCAAACAAACTCTTCCTTTTATAAGTTCCTTGGTCATGGTGCTTTATCACAGCAACAGAAAAGTGACTAATACAATTATTGGTACCAGGAGTGAGGTGTTGTCTGTGAAGAACCTGACCATGTGGATGTTTGGAGAAATGTGGAAGACTTTGGAACTTTGGGCTAGAAAAGCTGTTGACTACTGTAAGCAGAGCTTAACAGGCCATTCTAGTAGAAGCCTGGAAGAAAGCATGGCTGCAAAAAAATGTAGTTCCAGAGGAAAATAAAGACTTAGGCAGCAACCAGGATATTTTGATAAAGAGTCTGGCAGCAGTTTGCCCACAGCCCAAATGCTTACCTGATGCTAAGTTGAAAACCAGTGGACTGATGTCTTTGGTGGAGGATATTTCAAGACAGCCTAGTGTGGAAATGGCAGCGTGGCTGTTAATGGTGAATATTGTGCAGATGTACAGTGAAAAAGAGCAAATGGAGCAGAAGGAAATGCAGAATGTACAGTTTGGATCTGAAAACTGCACTAGGAAGATTAAAGGTGTGGCCAAGGCATGTGAAGGAGAGGCTCCCTTTCATAAGAAGATTAAAGTGATTAAGGAGAGGCCTGGAGATTTACAAGTAAACAAAAGAATCAGTACCTTCAGGGCAAGACCACACCCAGCTAATCCTCCATCAAGTCCAAGGCAGAGAAAATTGCAAATGTGGTTAAAGTAGGAGAGATTCCATCCCGAACTTGCAGCCAGATTTGGCAATTTCATTCACGTGGTGCTGGCTTTAGAGGCATGAAGTTTACAAGAATGAAGGGGTCATCAGTTCTTCCTCAACGGTTTCAGAGAGCTGCCAAGGTCAGGCAGAGTGCTGCAGGGGCATCCCAGAATAAAGAAGGCCCTGATAGGCCATTGCAAGAAACTGTGAATGTGAAGCCTGGTTGGCAGCAGAGACCCCAAGAAGACTTTTGAGATGCCAGAGCTGTGAGATATTTGCCAAGGAGAGCTGCATACAGGGAGTGGTACCAGCCTAAGAGAGAGATGTATGTTGTAAGCAAAGCTGGAAGTGCTGAGCCATCTAAGCCCTTTGTAAGTCAAGTCCCAGAAGTTGCACATGGAGCTACTGGACTTGGTTTTTGCCCTGCTGGTTTTCAGTCTTGTTTTGGTCAGGTATTTCCTCACTATGCCTCTATTCCTCCCTTTCGGAATGGGAATGTGTATTCAGTTCCACTGTATGTTGGGAGTGTGTAATTTGTCTTTTGATTTTACAGGAGCTTACAGTTAAGAGATTGGCCTTAGTCTCAGAAGAGACTTTGGACTGTAGACTTTTAAATGGCATTGAAACTGGTAAAGACTATGGGGACTTTTAAGGTTGGACTAAATGCATTTTGCATTTTATATGGTCAGGAGCCTATGGGGGCCAGAGAGTGGAATGTGGTGGTTCGAATGAGTGTCCCCCATAGGCTGTAAGTATTCAGACATTTGTCTCCAGTTGGTGGCACTGTTTTTGGAGGTCTTAGAAGGTGTGGCCATGTTAGAGGAAGTACGTTATTGGGGGTAGGCTTAGTGATTTTAACAAGCCTCGTGGTCTACAGTTGCTCTCTCTCTGCTTCCTGTGCTCTTTGAGAGATGTGACCCTCAGCTTGCTGCTCCAGATCCAGCTGCCATGCCTCCAGCTACAATGGACTCTAATTCTCTGGAACCGTCAATTGTAAGCTCAAATAAACTCTTCCTTTTATATGTTCCTTGGTCATGGTGCTTTATCACAGCAACAGAAAAGTGACTAATACATGTATTGATTGGATGAATGTTCAATTTCCTTTTTCATTTCATCCTGTGATTTCTTTAGTATTTCCACTTCCTTCTCGAGCCCATTATTCTCATCTTGTAGCTTCTTGGTTCATTGGTTGGTTTCTTTTTACATTTCTTTTTTTTTAACATTAATATCCTTTTTTTAAATTTTTATTTATTTCTGTATGTGTATGAATGTACTGTCTGCATGCAGGTTTGTGCACCCGTGTCGTGCAATGCAGTGGAGGTCAGAAAAGGTGTTGGATTCTCTTGGAACTGGAATTCTCCTGGAATTGGAGTTTCAGATGGTTCTCAGCCACCATGTGGGTTCTGGGGATTGAACCTGGGTCCTCTGTAAGCGCAGTCGGCACTCTTAACCGCTAGACTATCTCTCCAGCCCCTATTTTTTCATTTCATCCTGGGATCTTTTCAGTGTTTCCACTTCCTTCCAGAGTTTGTCATTTTCTCCCTTTAGTTCTTTCCAACATTTGTCATTATCCCCCTCTATGTCCTTCTTGAGTTTTTCATTCTCTCCCCTTAGTTCTCTAATTTCTTTGAATACATCTACAGTTGTTCTTCTAAGGTCCATGTTTTGGTTTCCTTCCAGGAAGATCTCATTGTAGGAATCTTCTGTAGGGTTAGTAGAGTTTGGTGTGGATTTATTGTGAGCTTTTTTCATGTTTTATTTTTCTTTGTGTCCTTGGCATGTGAATTTGTTTGTTCATACGTTTCTTTGGATTCTGGTGCCTCAACATTAGCTGTGCAGACTATAATCACTAATACTGCGTCTGCTAGATCCTCTGCACCACAGCTCCACCAGGTTGGGGCGTGGTTGTGTTGCTACTTTGGTCCCTGCCAGTACCCTATTGGCCAAACCTCCACGGGAAGAGGAGGGGTAAGCAAAGCACCAAGGCAGTCAGGGCTCACCTGGGTGCATGCTGCTGTTGTGCAGGCTGTAGGTGTACATCCACTCATGCCATGCACTGGGTGCATGCTGGTGTTGCGCAGGCTGTAGGTATACATCCACTCATGCTACATGCTGGGCATATGCTGGTGTTGTGCTGTCTGCTTGTCTAACTCTGCCCACATCACATGCTGGAACCCAAAGTTTGGATGGTTCTGGGTAATACCAAGCCTCTATGGGGGATGGCAGGTGTGCAAAACATCAAGGCAGTCAGGGTTCACCTGGGTGCATGCAGGTGTTGTGCTGGCAGTGATTGTATGTCCACTCATGTCCCCTGCTGGGTGCATGCTGTTCACCACATATTTTGAAAAAGAGGCTGTAAAGGTTATTTTCTGGTCAGCTGTGGCTGAAACTGTCCACTTGAGTGGTGATGCTAAGGACCAAGTAAACAGAGTTGCTGGAGAATCCACCACAGATGACTCTGAAATCTCCAGTTTGGATGAAAATGAAATTCCATACAGGAAGACTGAACATCTCCTGTGCACAGGTACCCTCTCACTTGGTGAAGGTTCCATGAGTGGGGAAGATGACAGTGAGTATGAGGACTGTCAGGCAGAGGAAGTGGACGATTGGCAGATGTGTTCAGAATAAGATAGCACTCCTGATGAGAAGGCCTGTAATCAGTACTGGAAGGCACACAGTACTATGGATTCTGAGGCTCAGAGCAGAACCCCAGAGGGGCAGCAAAACTATAATTTTACCTACTTGGTAATGAAGGAGGAATTACTGGAGTTCTTTAAGCAGCTGCACACTGAGAAGAAGGTGAAAAACTGGCGGCTCACTGTTGGCCTGGTAGACTACCCTCCAGTTGGTAAGAGTTCAACCATCAACACCATCATGGACAACAAGACAGTATCTGTGTCTGCCACACCTTGGTGTGACCAAATGCTTGATCACACCAAGCATTTCCAGACTCTGTATGTGGAGCTTGGCCTCTGCGTATGTGACAGCCCAGGCCTTTGTGTCCACCAGGGCAGAGATGATTTGCAATGGAATCTTACCAATTGACCAGATGGAGATCATATCTCACCCATATCACTAGTTTGCCAGAATATCCCACCACATGTCTTGGAAGCTACCTATGGCATTAGTATCATAAAGCCTAGAGAAGATGAAGATCCCTACTGATCTCCAACCTCAGAAGAACTGTTGAAATCTTATGGATATATGTGAGGATTCATGATAGCACATGGGCAGCCAGACCAACATCGATCTGTGCAGTATGTCCTAAAGGATTATGTCAAAGATAAACTCCTGTACTGCCACCCTCCTCCTGGAAGAGATCCTGTGACATTCCATCATCAACACTAGGAACTCCTAGAGAGCAAAACAAAGGTTGATGAAGTAAAAGTGCAGCTGGGAAGAAATCACAAAGTGAAGCAGATTGAAAATGTAGTTGACAAAACATTTTTCCATCAAGAGAATGTGAGGGCTTTGACCAAAGGGGTTCAGGCTGTGATGGGTTACAAGCCTGGGAGTGGCTTGGTCCCTGCAGCTGTTGCGAGCACTGAGAATGTGGCTGAGAAACCTTGGAAAAAACACAGCAACAGAACTAAAAAAGAGAAAAGTTGTAGACTCTACAAGGACCTAGATATGTGAACAGAGCTGTGCACGTAGACAGAACCAAAGTTGCTGCTGCCTCTGCTACAAACTTGGCACTGGTCTGAACTGTGCTCTTGTGGAGCAGTTGCACCAAAGTCTTGACATGGAGACAGGGGTTCCCTCAGCAGCAGCTATGACTAAAGTAGTCACCAGGGAGTCCAGAAACGTACTGCCACAGGCTCATGAGCATTTGTGAAGCATATACACAAATGCCTATATTTTTGAAAAGTTATTAAAATTAATTTGCCAAAAATAATAGATCTACCATCAACCTATAAATGGGTAATAAATCCACACTATGAAGTTCTACTCATCTGTAAAGAGAAACAATATCATGAAATTTACAGGTAAATGGACGGAAATAGAAAATGTTACACTGAGTGAAGTAACAGAGACTCAGAAAAAGAAGGTAGAGATGTTCTTTTTCATTTGTGGAGCCCAAATACTTATATGTGAGCATATATTCCAATATAACTACTGGCACCAGGAAAATGGAGAGTAACCAAGTAGAGAAGGGGAAGAAGGAGCTCAAGAGGAGGGGTAGAGTGGGAAAGGGAGTTATCAAGGAGGAAATGGAGAAAATAGGGAAAACTTTACTAGGGGAGGAAGAGGAAGAACTGTATAGGGGAAGAGAGAAGAAACAGAGCTAAATAACACCTAAGTGGTACAGAAAACCAAGCGGAAATGTAGTATTTAATAAGCCAACTAAAAGCACACATATAATGCAAATGTAAGTGCATGTGTACAGCTGATGACTATAAAACAAAAATCAATGTCAGGTATAGGAAACCTCCCTCTGAGGTGTTTGTCAGAGTAGTCTACAACTCTTGATTGCCTTGCAGAACTTGAAATTAAGGTCCTATTGCTGAACACACAGCATATTTAGACTAAGAGCAATTGAGCTGGAACTGACCTAGAAGCCTAGCTCTCAAAGTATCAAAAGATACTATGCAAACTGCCAAGGGAGAAAACGAAGTAGGGATCCCATCCAGTTATAAAGTCTAAGAACCACAGCAATGACAGGCCCAGGAGATAATTTCTACTGGTGCAGTAATGGTAGTTTTATCCCAAGGATAATTAACCCCTGTCTAATTGGACTTAAGGTCCACTTGATGGGAGAGAAATCATGTGTAGTTCGGTGAACAGCCAAGTATACATGGCTGGAGAGATCAGATACCTAAAGAAAAACCTACTATGTCACTTCCCTCCATCCTGATATTTACAGACAATGGTGCCTCTCACCATTCATCCAAGAATCTTTTTTTGCAACACTTCCACAACTGTCATATGCAAAAAAATAAATGACTCTGTGATGCCTACCTCCAAGTGACACATCTACAATGCAACCTGTGCACCAAAGGCTCAGGGACCATTGTGGAAGCAGAGGAAGAAAGAATATAAGAGCCAGAGGGACAAGACACCTGGTTTCAGTTAACACATTCTAGACATGATAAGGAAGCTGTACCAATGAAATATCCACATTATGGGAGTCTAATGAGATCTGCGAAAACACCAGTTGACAGACCAAGGTGGAATGGGTGGAATGTCACAAGGTTCCACCTCAAGATAAAGCGCTATAGGCAATCAGTGGATATGGAGGAAGGGAGAATCACCTTTCTCCACGGAGCCATCTGAGATGTTATCTAATCCCAAACGAATGCCCTAAATACAAGCACTCATGAACATCATTAAATGGGCTCAGTACATTATATACAAATATACACAGATTTAAAAATACATGTATGGGGCTGGAGAGATGGCCTAGCGGTTAAGAGCGCCGACCGCTCTTACAGAGGACCCAGGTTCGATCCCCAGCACCCACATGGCGGCCGAGAACCGTCTGAAACTCCAATTCCAGAAGAACTCCAGTTCCAGGGGAATCCGAGACCGTCTTCTGACCTCCGCGGCATTGCACGACACGGGTGCACAAACTTGCATGCAGACAGTACATTCATACACATACAGAAATAAATAAAATTAACTAAAAAAAGTTTAAAAAAAAATACATGTATGTATGTGTCATGATAATAAAGAAGATGACCAGTAAGTGAGAGGGAGTTGGGGGGCATGGAAGGAATGGAAATAATGCAAAAACAATATTCATGTATGGGATTCTCAAAAAAAAAAAAAAAAAAAATCACGTATTAAAAAAAGCTGCAGTTCTCCACAATCACCACTAAGTGTCAGGCAGGGAATAGTCTATAGAACACAAGCTTTCCAATTTTCCTTTTTTCTTTTTTCAGTCTAGACTTTTAGTCTTTTGTATGCTCAGATTATAAGAAAAGAACTGAAATAGCCCCACCCAAACTCTCATTTCACCCCCTTTAGATTTGAGGGGAAAATAGTAATGATGTTTTGCTCATAAAACTAAATTCTATTTTTTTAAAAGTCTTTCTTAAGCATTGTTTTTCCCCATTAATCATTTAGCATCTAATCAATTTTCAGCAATGTCTTTATTATAACATTTAGATTCCAACAAAGGACACTGGGGACATCATGATAGATACTTGGAGTTTTGCAAACCAAAACCCTAATACTCCAGATTAACAAAGTACATTGTCTGAAATGAAGTATACATTGAATTCCACTTTCAGATTTAAACAAATAAATGAAATTTTTCCCTGATTGCTACCCAGAATTTACCTATTATACCCTGTCAAGAAGATCACTCTGTCATAAAGCCCATAAAAAGCACAACTTAAATAATAAAACTCAAACTCCACATAACATCTGAGTCAACAAATACATTAATAACTTGCTCTGGGAGATGTGAGAACCCTGAAGTTATTTTGTTTGCTTAGTGTTGGGGTCCCACAAAGATTTGTGGGGCCCATTTAATCCCAGGACGATCCACATGGGAAACACATGCAGGAAAGCACACCACGTGGACGCATGTTAAGGTCCAAATGCAGAGAGAGATTTTATTTCAACATGTCTGCTTAAATATCCAGCATGACTCAGTTCTGAGGGCCAAATCCTAAACCTTTTTGTGACTACACCCCACCCCATGGGTGTGGCCAGGGAGGTCCCATTGGCTTAGAATGCAACCAATCTTAACTAAGTTTTCCCACAGCTTAGAAATATTTTTTACCCAGATGAACTCCTAAGTTGAAATTGGAGAAGTTTACAATTATTTGGAAATTCCCTTTTAATAAGAGCCATCCAGAGAAATGATAAAACTTTAGTGTTCAATGCACCTTACTGTTTGTATTTGACTTGGCAACATATGCAAATCTATTTCAAGATCTCTCTCTCTCTCTCTCTCTCTCTCTCTCTCTCTCTCTCTCTCTCTCTCTTTCCCTGCCTGTACCTGTGTGGTGTTTCCCTCTACAGGTACAGGTGGAGATCAGAGGTGGATGTTGGGAGATCTTCCCAAATGGTTTCTTTTAATGTATTTTTATTGACTTTTTTGTGCATTTCATACAAAACATCTTAATTATCTTTGTACACATTCTCCGACCTGCACTCTCCTCTAGCACCCCTCACTGGATTTCATGAATTCTGTCATATATGTTAAGGCCTATCCAGTCATGTTAATGTACCCAGATATCCCAATACGAGTTCATCCACTAGGGTCTAGTCAGCCTATCTAGAGTCTCTCCCTGAAAGAAGATCAACTCTCTCACCCAGCAGTGATCAATTGCCAATAGCCTTTGACTAAGTTCAGGCCCTGCTGTCCATTTCTGCAGTTTTGGGTTTTTGTCTCATTGAGCTTTTTGGGTCTGGTACATGCTGACACACATTGCTGTAAGGGTCTTGTGCGTGCTGACACACACTGCTCTAAGCTCATGTAACCAAAGTCCCAGGCCTTATGGTCATGCACCTCCTTCCCTGTCTCTTACAATCTTTATAGTCCCTCTTCTGCATTGGTCCCTGAGCCCGAGGTGGGTGAAGTTTAACTTCCCTCACACTCTAAAGCTCTTATTCTCTACACTTTGACCGTTTGTGACCTTTTGTGTTCACTCTCAGTTGTGTAAGGAGGCGTTGCTGATGGGAGTTGCAAGATGCATTAGTATTCTCTCTAATACTTGTTACACTATGTTCCAGGTAACTTAGGTGTAGAGATTTCATGTATATGTGTCACTTAGGGTTGGGAATCTCACAGTCACTTACTCTCTAGATGTGACTAATTTTATAACTCTACCTAATATATTTGAGACAGGGTTTCTTACTGAACCCAAAGCTCACCATATCAGCTAGACTGGTAAATAAGGAGCTCCAGGGGTCCACCTGTACCCTTCCAGCATGGGGGTTTTAGCACACACTGTCACATAGGGTGTCCTGGTTTGATTTTCTAGTGCCATGATAAAGCACTGACCAAAATTAACTTGAAGAGAAAAGGATTTATTTCATC
Source organism: Rhizomys pruinosus (assembly GCA_009823505.1). Lineage (NCBI taxonomy): Eukaryota > Metazoa > Chordata > Mammalia > Rodentia > Spalacidae > Rhizomys > Rhizomys pruinosus. The sequence goes on along the minus strand of VZQC01007541.1, from coordinate 3,546,994 downwards.
TTACATGTCCAGGGCTCAGTCCATTTTTGAGGGAAGTTAGACAGGAACTCATGGCAGGAAACTGGAAGCAGGAACTGAAGGACAAATCATTGAAGAATTCTGCATTCTGGCTTGCTCCTCTGGCCTGTATTCAGACTGCTTTTTTATATAACTGCAGGCCCACCTGCCCAAGGGTGGTACCACCTACCATGAGCTGGACCCTTTCCCATTACTCAATAATCAAGAAAATGCCCCACAGACTTTCCAACAGGACAATCTGATAGAGGAAATTCCCCAACTGAAGTTCCCAGGCATGTCAAGTTGGTGAATGAAGCTGGCCATTATACCTGGCTTTTTTTTTTTTGTCTTTTCGAGACAGGGTCTCCCTGTAGCCCCAGCTGTCCTGGAACTCACTCTGTAGACCAGGCTGGCCTTGATCTCACAAAGATCTGCCTGCCTCTACCTCCTGAGTGCTGGGATTAAAGGCGCGGGTTACCACACCTGGCAATATACTTGGCTTTTAAGTGTGTGCTTGAGGATCTGGATTTTGCATCTCGTGTTTGTGAAGTATGACTTTACATGCTGGGCCATCTTCCATCCAGTATTTATTCTTTTTATGACTTAAATTCTCTTGCCTCCAAAAGACACACATTGAAGCTCTGACGACTATTCTCCTAAGATGTGACCCTACTTGCAAATAGGGTTAGTATTCTCCTTATTCCAATAATCCATGAATGGGTCTTTCTAAGAGCCCACATGAATACCTGAATCCACAGTGTTTAAGGTCATTATATTTCCATAGAACATGTACAATCCTCTAGTATTTAATATCTGTATTATTTATACTACTTAATAGAATGAAAAGAGCTGTGATGTATTATTTAAGGAATAATGGCAAGAAAAAGCCTGTGAGGGCTAGGATTGATACAATGTTTTTCTTTGACTATTTTAAATTCTGTTGGTAACCTCCAGAAATACAGAATATAATGTGCCTGCCCCAGAAGAGTATAGATCCTTAGTTCAGTATAGGGAGGTTCAGACATGGTCACAAGGAGAAGACTCCATGTAAGGATGAAGGCAGACATAGGAATAATGCAGCTGCCAGCCAAAAAATAAATGCCAAATATTTCCAGGAAGCCGCTAGACACTGGCAGAAGCAAGAGGAGGATGTCTCCATGGGCTTCAGAGGGAGCGTTTCCAAGGTGGCACCCCAATTTCAGATTTCTAGTCTGTGGAACTTTTAGCCAATAAATTCTATTATTTTTAAAACTGTGGCTTGTAGTACTTTACCATGGTCTCCTTAAGGAACTAGCTATACATTATTTAGAACAATAAAAATACTCATTAAAATTGCTTAGAAATATACCCATATATGAGGGAGGGAGTTGTTCAAGAATTTCATGTGATTAATGATTTACATATGTAATATATAGTTAGACATATATGATCACTCCCCCGTGTCTCTGGGAAACTGGTTATAAAACACCCACAGTCAGTCACCCAAATCTTCAGGTGCTAAAATCCTTTATAGGAAATGGTGCAGTTTTATGCATAACTTACACATATCTTCCCATATACCCTAAATTAATTCTAAATTATTTATAGCATATACTACAAGTAAGTGACCTGCAAATAATGCCATTACTGCATAATTTAGGGATTATGACAAGAAAATGTGCATATTCTGTACCAATATAATATTAAACTTTTTGCATATGTAAATGAATGTGGTCTGTATGCATGTGTGTGTGTGTGTGTGTGTGTGTGTGTGTGTGTGCATAAGCATGCAGTTGTGCATCCTCTATGTACACATGTGCAGAGGTCAGAGACTGGCTTTGGGTATCTTTGTCCATAGCTCTCTTCCTTATATATTGAGGCAGGGTCTCTTGCTGAATCCAGGACTCCCCAATTTGGCTAGTGTAATGAGCTAGCTTACACTGAGCAGACCCTGTCTCGACCTCCTAGTGCTGAGGTTACAGGTGGGATGCTACACCAGCTCAGAATTCATGTGAGTGGGGATTGAACTCCAGCCCCTGCATTTCTGCAGCTTGCCAACCAATCTGTCTTGCAGTCCTTTAATACTTTCAGTTCTTGGCTGGTTGAAAATAAAGATACAGAATCTGTGGTGCAGAGGACCAACTGTCTCTAGTGTTCTACAGAAGAATGCATCTTTCGTGTTTGTCAATGAAATTTTTTTTGGTCTTTTTGAAACAGGGTCTCCTTGTAGCCACAGCTGTCCTGGAACTCACTATGTAGACCTGGCTAGCCTTGAACTCACAGAGATCCACCTGCCTCTGCATCCCAAGCACTAGGACTACAGGCATGTGCCACCATGCCTGGCTCAATGAATTTACTTTTTATCTATCTATCTATCTATCTATCTATCTATCTATCTATCTATCTATCTATCTATTTTGAGACAGGGTCTCCCTGTATCCCCAGCTGACCTGGAATTCACTAACCCTAACCCTAACCCTAACCCTTTCTCACAGAGCTCCACCTGTCTCTGCCTCCTGAATGCTGAGATAAAAGCCATGTACCACCACCACTCACGGGCTTTATTTGTTTGTATTTTATGCATATGAATGTATTGCCTGCATGTATAGCAAGTGTACCCATGGCATGTAAAACCTGCAGAAGTAAGAAGTGGGTTTTGGATCTCCTGGAATTGAAGTTGTGGTTGCGTTAACTGCCATATGGGTTTTGGGAACCAATCCCGGGTTCTCTGTGAGAACAGCCAGTGCTCTTAACCAGTGAGCTGTCTCTAGTCCTGTTTATTTATAATTTTGACAATCATAAATGCTGACATCACCACAGCCACATGTGCTGAGAATTGTCTATAAGAATTACATGGTGGGGGGGCTGGAAAGATAGCCTAGCGGTTAAGAGCACCGACTGCTCTTGCAGAGGACCAGGGTTCGATCCCCAGCACCCACATGGTGGCCGAGAGCCGTCTGAAACTCCAATTCCAGGAGAACTCCAGTTCCAGGGGAATCAGACACCCTCTTCTGACCTCCACAGCATTGCATGACATGGGTGGACAGACTTGCATGCAGACAGTACATTCATACACATACATAAATAAATAAAATTTAAAAAAAAGAATTACATGGTGGGATGGACAATTTTTTTAATACAAAGTTTATTGATTTTTTTGCAAATTCAAACTCTATATTTTAATCATATTTAGATCCCCTCCTGTATCTGCAACTCCTTTTCTAAACTCCTAGCACATTTCTGCGCACACACACACACACACACACTCACATAGTAAAAATGTCCATTCTACTCAAACTCTTGTATAGATTTAATGCAATCCCAATTAAAATCCCCAACAGCTTCTTCACAGGCTTGGAAAAAAGTCCTTAAATTCCTTTGGAAAAACAAAAGACCCCGAATAGCCAAAACAACCCTGAGTGAAAAGAACAACACAGGAGGCATCTCTATACCAGACTTCAAACTATGCTATAGGGCTATAGTCATAAAAATAGCCTGGAACTGGCAAAAAAACAGACCTGTTGACCAGTGGAACAAAACTGAAGACCCAAACTTGAGCACATACAGTTTCAGCCATCTCATATTTGACAAGGGGGCCAAGAAGACACAATGGAGAAAAGACAGCATCTTCAGCAAGTGGTGTTGGCAAAACTGGATCACCACTTGTAGAAGAATGAAATTAAACCCCTACCTCTTGCCCTGTACAAAAGTCAACTCCAGATTGATTAAAGACCTCAACGTGAAACCCCAAACTCTGAAGGTGATAGAAGAAAAAGTTGGCAGCAGACTACAAGACATAGGCGTAGGAAAAGACTTCCTAAATCAGACAACAGCTGTGCAAGAATTAAGGTCGACAATTGACAAATGGGACCTCATTAAACTCAAAAGCTTCTGTGCATCAAAAGAAACAATCAAGGAAGTGAAGAGAAATCCCACAGAGTGGGAGGAAACCTTCACCACAGAAACATCTGACAAAGCATTGATTTCCAGAATATATAAACTACTCAAAAAACAAAGAAGAAAGAAAACAAATGACCCACTCAATAGATGGAGCAAAGAGCTGAACAGAGACTTCACAAGTGAGGAATTAGAGATGGTTGAGAAACATCTTAAGAAGTGTTCAACATCACTAATCATTAAGGAAATGCAAATCAAAACCACTTTAAGATATCATCTTACTCCAATAAGACTGGCTAGGATGGAGAAAACAAATGATACCAAGTGCTGGAGAGGTTGTGGGGAAAGAGGAACACTCATTCACTGCTGGTGGGGATGTAAACTTGTACAGCCACTGTGGAAAGCAGTGTGAAGACTGATGCCTAAGAAAAAAGCCTTGTCCAAATGCAGTGCTGGGATCATATTTGCGCTGTATAATATCTCTGCAGAGATTTGAAATTGGAGAAATCTCCTTAGTTGAATGCAATTTAAAAAGAAGTAACTTAGGAACATATCCTGTGGAGGTAAAATGTGCTCATTAAATGTTTTTGTGTGTATGGAGTACTATAAACCATTCTGGGCACACCCCCCCCCCCCAAGAAAGCATGGCACTACTTTAAAATAAGAACTATCCAAGTTGGGGGAACTATATAAAAATAACAATATTCCATAGTTCATCCCAAATGTTATGAAAGACCATATTTGACTAAAGATAGATATTCACAACTTGCTGCATAGAATTAGCTATCAGGTGCCATTCAGGTGTAGGGTTTCAACATCCTTTGGTGGAAGCTAGAAATTACTGCTGCTTTATCATTTCATAGTGTCACTGCGTCTCTGTTCTTTCAGGGTGTTGATGTATGAGAATCCCAGACTCTATTACCTGAACCCCAAATTGTGAAATTCTAACCAGAAATGGAAATGATTATATCCTCAACCTTATGCTGAGAAGATAAAATAAAACTCTCTATTTTTTCTCCTCTGGGAAAGTTATAGATGTGAAAGCACTGGAATTCGTTCAAACAAAGAACTCAAATAAATCCACATTATGCTAAGTACAAAAGGGACCATTTCACAACTGGCATCTTCTTGCACACAACTTTAGGAGGGAGATTTGAGTCCTGCAGCAGAACACGGGAGATAGGCACCTTTTCCATGTCTGACAGATGCTAAGTGCTTCGGTGTGAATCTGAGCAGGAACTTTGACTTCAGAGACTTGCTAACATTTTGAATGCATTTACTGTGCGCTGAAAGGACTGCCATGACTAAGAGAACAAACAGAGGTTGGAGCTTCTATTATTAAAAGCCAATGATTACAGTATATATTGTTTCTCTGGAGGTTTGTAAGACCCTTAGTAATCTGTGTCTTATTACTGATGCCTTTGTGGTTTGGACAGTTTATGTGGTTAAAACATCAGGTGCTTTGGGGGTATGTTTGTGGCCACTGAGTGAAAAGTTGATGCCACTAAACCTTGAATGTAGTTTGTTCAGACTATGCACAGTTCATTCACAAAGTCAGAAGCACCATCTGACTAATGTTTTGCACATATCATTTCACTTCCAAATGTCAAGTACTATTTTTTAAAAAACTGTAAAGTAGTTAACAACACACTAAAAATCCCCCAAATGTGTTACAGTTGAGGTATTCACATGCACATAAGTTGTGGCTGAGTCCTACTCACTTTTCCCATGTTTGACAAACATGGTTTTACTTGCAAGTTGCAACTCACTAAAATTGACCTTAATTTTGAAAGGCTTAAATGTACGTTTGCTCACAATGGGCTTTGTCCAATGTATACAGAACTATTGACTTGATTTAGTTCACATTTAGGAGACAGCTTTTAACCCTGACTTTGCCTTCATAGTGTTTAATTTCTTCCTTTATTATTGTGAGCTCAACTCAACCTGAGAAGTTGAGTTTATAAATCTTAGAAATCAACTTCAAACCAAGCAATGTGCACTTTGTTCAGGGGAACAAAGTCACTTTCAGAAAAAGAGTTGCAGGGGAGCAGCGGGGAAGTCTATGGAGAAGACTCAGGTAAGAGCACTTATGCAAGCACAAGTGCCCAAGCTCCTATCCCCAACACCCAGGTAAAATGTCAGCCACAGCTACACACATCTGCAACCCCAGTGCTGTTGGGAGTGGATACAGAAGTACTGCTGGGACTTCCTGACCACCAGCAGAGCTCCAGGTTCACTGAGAGTCACTGTGCAAAGGACAACGTTGAGAATAATAGAGCAGACACCTGGAATTGTACTCTGGTCTCCGTGAACTTACACAGGTGTGTGCACATACACAGAGATTTGGGGTTTGGTCAGGATGTATGTATATTTTTATTGGAATACTTGAAATCAGGTAAGTGCTTTTCCTGCATTGATCTGGGTCCATTGCTTGTCTGCCAGCTGCTCCTGTTGGCCGGGTGCCATGTCTCTTCCCAGCTCTATATGCTATCCCCACCCCACTGTGAGAGGTTTTTAGTTAGGATGATTGTGCATGGTCACTGGGAAAAGAATAGATAATTGCATTTAGATCTATAAAATTATGCTAGGAACTGAGAGAAGCTTTTGAAAAGGTTCCAGTTGTGAATGGCCCCCTGCCAGGATCTGTCTCTCCCCCATTAGCATTCACGGCTCTTCCCTCTTTAGCTCCTGCACCAATCTTTGAAATTTCCCCCACAGTTACAGTGAAAATAGAAAAGGAAGTCGCTTTTCCATTGAAGGGCATGAAAAAAGATAGGGTTAATGAAATCATTTTGTTCTTACCCTCACCAAATTTAGGACTGAGAACAGTCAATTCCCTAACAATTTAGTACATTTGTTTCTCAAGTCAGAGAGCACATCAGCTCTGTCTTTAACACAGAGTTCTTAATGTAGGGCCCAGCAAACTCCCGCACTCTATAACTGTGACTGACTGACTGACCACCTACAACTGTCTGACTGAGGTTGCCAAGAAAGTCTGGCACGCATGTCCTCAATTAACAGATTGGATAGTTGCTAATTATCTGGATGAGGGATTTGGCTCCTTGAGCTTGCCTTTTCCTGCAAACAGGAAGGAAAGATTCCACCATAGTGTTCTGAATTATTGAAATTTGTCCCCCGAGGCCTAGCATGATGTCACATTGACATTTTCTCACAAGTAACTGTGAGGGTGAATTCAAAGTTTAGAAAATTAACCAGGTAGATTGGAAAATGACTTTATACAGGAAGAACCAAAAGTCTGACTATTCTGAATATGATGACTTTAAAAATCCATGTTTGGGGAGATAGCTTTACAGGATACTAATGATCTTCTTGATTAACTGCTGACCATCAGGTAAACTCCCACAAGGTGGCTTGCCCATGCCAAAGTCTTTGTTAAAACTGTTTCCCTTGTTGGTCTTCATCTATCTTATTCCTAACGACATCAGGGTCCATGCTCGTTTCACACTAACACAACAGAATTGCATCATGAAAGGGAAACTTTTAGCCTCAAATCATATATAATTCACATAAATATTCAAATAATAGAGACTCATTTGCATTTATTCTTACCCCAGATCACTTCTAAAAACACAATACCAGAGGGGCACGCTGCCATGTGCCTGCAATCTTAGCACTAAAGCTGAGGCACAAGAATTGTTAAGAATTCTAGGCAAGCCTGGGCTCTACAGAGAATCTCTGTTTGAAACAAAACAAAGTAAATAGTTATAAAATAAAACCATATTTCAGCCAGGCATGATGGCATTTGTCTATAATTCTAACACTTAGGAAGTAGATTGCAAGGTTTTTTTGACAAAAAGTTCTCATATTTATATATATCCCCCTTTTTTATTTTAGGTTTTTATTTTTGACCCATGAGTCTCAAGAAGGCAATTGTATTATATATACTTATAGGGTGGAGTCAAGGCACAGCTTTCATCAAGTTCACCCATGCTGTTTTGGGTTACTGTATGTGATTAACTTGGGAAACAAACTTTATTTTTAGATTAAATCATCCTATAGGTGAAAGAGAGTGTTACGAGTTCATACTATATGACAGCAAAATTATAGAGAACATTTGTTTATACCAATCCCAACAGATTATCACCTATTGTTAAAAAAATGAAAACAAAACAAAAAAACAGAGAAAGATGCAGAAAAGTTATGGCAGAATGAATGATCTGGGATGGGTAGGGGTGGGGTGGGGGGAAGGGAAGGGGATATATGCCTGAACTGAATTGGAAAATGATGTATGAAATACACAAAACATCAATAAAAAAAATAAATTAAATAAAAAGGAAGAAGAGACAGGAGGATGAGGTATTCAAGGTCATAATCGTCTTAGTTATATAGTGAATTCAGGGCCAGCTTGAGCTATATGAGCTCCTGTCTTACAGCACCAAACAGGTTTAGCAAGATGAGTCAGGTTAAAGGTAAGCCTGAGGACCTGAGTTCTATCCCCAAATCCCACATGGTGGAAGGAGAGAACTGACTCCATAGTGTTATCCTCTGACTTACACATGCATAGACACATACTCATATATGGAGAGATGGCCTATCGGTTAAGAGTGCCGACCGCTCTTACAGAGGACCCGGGTTCGATCCCCAGCACCCACATGGCGGCTGAGAACCATCTGAAACTCCAATTCCAGAAGAACTCCAGTTCCAGGGGAATCCAACACCCTCTTCTGACCTCCGTGACATTGCACGACACGGGTGCACAAACTTGTATGCAGACAGTACATTGATACACATACAGAAATAAATAAATGCGGATGTGGTGGTGCACGCCTTTAATCCTAGTACTTGGGAGGCAGAGGCACGCGGATCTCTGTGAGTTTGAGGCCAGCCTGGTCTACAGAGTGAGTTCCAGGACAGCCAGAGCTACAAGGAGACCCTGCCTCAAAAAGACCAAAAATAAATAAATAAATAAATAAATAAATAATAATAATATATGTTAAAAAAAAAAAAAACACCAAACAAGGCTTGGGAGATGGTTCAGTGATTAAGAACACTGGTTGCTTTTGCAGAGAACCCTCATTCAGTTAGCCAAACATGGAGGCTAACAAATGTCTGTAGCTCTAGTTCCAAAGGGATCTAATGCCTTCTTCTGGCCAGGCATTTCATACATGGGTGTATTTACATGCATGCAAACAAAATAATCATACATATAAAATAAAAATAAAAATAGTTTAATATAATAAAACCACCAAACAACAAAACCACGTTTCATATTGTTACTAGGCTGGGTATGGTAGTTCACCCCTCTAACCCCAGTACTCAGGAGGCAGAGGCAGGTGGATTCTATGAGATCAAGGTTAGTGTTGTCCACCCAGTGAGTTCCAGGCCAGCGGGAGCTACAGGAAGACACTGTCTCAGAACCCCTCCCTGCAAATATAGAATATCATGTTCTCATTATGAAAAGTTAACTGCTTTGTTGACAGAATGCAAAGACTTCATTCTCAGAATTAGTTTCTGTCCTGGCTACTTTGATATATTAGCAGATGAGTGATTAGAACAAATGGATGTAAATTACATTTTTTGAAAGTATATTTAAGCCATAAAATTGGCAAACCAAAATTGCTGAGAATAATGACATCAACCAAACAACAAAAAGTAGCTAGACAATTCATTTTTCAGCCCAACTTGCCAGAACAGTAAACAGCTCTGTAGCTTCCTCTCTGTGCAAATGAAGGCAATTATCTTGTTTCTTCTATGCTTCAATACCTTCCTCTACAAATGGGGGTGATAATAATATTTGTCCTATGGGTTTGTTATGAGGATCAAAGGAGTAAAATGCTTTGGGCATGCCTGGTCCTTAATGGATGCTAATGTTAGCTCTGGTCAATTTATTTAAGTTGTCAGCAGTATGTGTAGCAGTTGCCCAGTGTAAGGAAAATTCAATGAAAACCAAACCTTTTTAGAGAATCTATCTTTTGAGAGATTCCTGGCAATTTCAGTTTCTAGAGGTCAAAATACCATTACTTTGTTATGATCTAAGAACCCCGTGGTTGTACAGATATGAACTTTGTGGAGAACAGTGGGAAGCTGTGGCTGGTTCAACATGTTCTGTGGATAGAGGTGAATGGTATATGTTATTGTGTGACTTTCATACAGAACAATAATAATTGTGTTGAAAATTGAAGTGTTGAATCAAGAGTCCAATACCCCACACAAGTTAAATATCCAGATTTGAGGACTGTATTTCACATTACTTTTATTTTCTCTGGCCTCTCCAGGTTGCCTTTTGCTGGTCTATGGGAAAGTGAGATAGCATGGAGATTATATGGAAGCTGCAAAATGCAAGCATGGGAGTCTGGCAATAGGCAGGTGAGCCCTTGACCTAACACCCAGAGGAATCGGTGTCCACAACACTAGTAGACTTCACAGGGAAGATTGTTCAAGATTTCAATGAGGCTTCTGGTTTAAAGTAATGTTTAAAGAATGGGACCCTTTGATGGACAAGTTTACCAAGTGCAGAAAAAAATCCAGGGAGCTTTAGGAACTGGCCAAATTCACATGAATGAACATGTGATAAAAAGAAGGCCCAAAGCCCTGGATTCATGATTTCTCATCCAATATATTTTCAGTTTTCTTCCAAGTAATTTTAGAAACTTAGAGTTATACTGATGTGCCTGTATTTAGTATAGATGTATGTGCAGCTGGGTATAAGCTACCTGATCCATTGTATCTTCGGATAAAAAAGTCAAGAACCATGCTTGACAACGTGTGGAGCAGGAAATGTTTTAGCCCTTGCCTGTGCTCTAGTTATATCATGTCTATTTCTATATACTGACAAGAGCAGAGGATACTAGGGAAAACTTCCTACACAATTAGCAAGTCACCCATATGCAGGAGGACAGTTTGGAGCCTGTCTCTCCATAATCAGGAGAGGCAAAGGTGTTTCTAAGATTTTTTTTTCCCCTGAGTTATATAAATGAATATCTTGAGCTTTCCCCTCCAGCAAAGACTGTCTGTTAATACCCAAACTACTTTCAGATTTATTGTGACAAGTGATACAGTATCATGTTCAAGGAAGAATTTTGGGATATGTGCCTTGGAAACTTTTTTTTGTTGCCCATCTGTTTTTCTTGTCGCAATTCCTGTTTGTTTAAGATGTACGTGTGCCAGAAATGTGGAAAGAATGTGTGTAGCGACAAGTGCTATCGAGCCATTTTCACACTGGACTTATGGGAAGCATGTGCTGCCCATCTGTGAAGTTCTCATTTTATGCAAATTTAGAAAATGTATTCTTATGTCATGTTGCCTGCCCAAGGGTAGATCAGAACACACACAAGGAGGAGAGACTGGGAGGAAATATTCCAATACTCAGGGGCAGAGTGGCCTGGCCGCAAGAAAGAGGCCTGACATGAAAACTAGTTATCATAGGTGGAGGTCTGAGAGAGCTCTCTTTCCAAAATTTCCTGAAGTAAAATATTGTATCCTTAAGATCAGTTATATATCTATGAATGGGATGTTAAAAGCCCCTATCTCAAATGGGGGCAGGGGTAATCCTTAACTGAAGACAGAAAGAACATCCTTAGCTGTGGATCTTTCTTTTCTTCTGGAGCATTTTTGTCAATCATCTGAGATGCTTTATGTTCTCAAGAGGGACACTTTTAGATTTTTTTTTTTGCTTTTCATGATTATTTTATGTGTATGCATGTATTGTGTGTGTGTATACAAGTGTACCTGTGTCTGTACAATGTCTGCAGAGGACAGAAGGTAACAGATCTCCTGGAATTGGACTTATGGATGATGTTAGCCACCATGTGGGTGCTAGGATTTGAACCTAGGTCTTCTGGAAGAGCAGACAATGCTCTTAAACATTGAGTCATCTCTCCAGCCCCTTCAAGAGGAATTTTTTTTGTATTTTCGAGACAGGGTCTCCCTGTAGTCCCAGCTGTCCTGGAACTCACTCTGTACACCAGGCTGGCCTTGAACTCACAAAGATCCACCTGCCTCTGCCTCCCAAGTGCTAGGATTAAAGGCGTGCGCCACCACGCCCGGCCAAGAAATATTGTTTTATGTAAGGCCTCAAACTCTCTTGTTTTCTTAATTTTTTGTTGATGTAGTAAGATCCAGCCCACTGTGAGTAGTATTATCCCTAGGGTGGCAGCCCTGAGCTATATTAAAAAAGGAGCTGAACAAGCCAGGGGAATCAAGCCAGCAAGCAGTATTGGTTAGTGGTTTTATCATAGCAACAGAAAAGCAAATTAAGACAAATAATGTCAGGTACATTTTGGTGCTTTGGAGAAGATGAAGTGAGATCGTACTGAAGCAAGACATTGAGTTGTGGATCTAGAGCAAACAATGATAAATGCCAGCCAGAAGTGGCAGTATGTAATTAAGACCTAAATAGAAGGAACAGCAAGTGCACGCAGAGGCCTGGAGCTCAGGATAGGCATAGCAAGAATGTAGGACAAGACGGTAAGTGTGAGGGGTAAGGAAGTGAGGGGAAGAAAAGGAGTCAGATGCAGAGAAGCTACAGGGTCAGTCCTGATAGGCTGTGGAGCAGGTTAGTTCTATATTCCAGTTGCAATGGGAAATCACTATATATTGATACTGCTTTGCCAACTGTATGGAGGATGGACCATGGGGAGGAGAAGAGCTAGACATGGGAGAGAGATCACGGAAACTGGGTTCATGTTTCTAGCCATGGAGATAGTAAAAGCTCATCACATTGGAACAGAACCGAATAGCTCTATTTTATAAGGGGAATTTCTAGAATGGCTTATAACCTTTAGGGGCTGCATAGTCCGACAATGGGCAGCTTCATACTGAGTTGAAAACCCAGTAGCTGTTTAGTCCATAAAACTGGTGCTGAAGTTATGGAAGATTCTTGGACAGACACTGATCTTCAGTCCACAATAAAGCTGGACTCAAATGTCAGAAAAGGGACAGTAGCAGTGGGAGCATCTGAGTTAGCTCATCCGCAAGAAGCACAGGCAGGTGAGAAGCACTGCTTTTTCCTTTGATCTCTCTGCATCTCAGCTGCCTCCGGAAGTGCACTCAGAGGCTTATCTCCTAACTGACACCAGATCCAAAGAAGCTGACAATCAAGATTAACTATCACACCCAGTGTATTTAACTATCACACCCAGTGTATTTAACTATCACACCCAGCGTATCTTTGTGGCCTAATCACACTGTGGCATGTGAGAAGAATCAAAAAGTATTGTTGAGTAACTACAGATGCAGGTGCTCTTTCCCAACCAATGGGGTGGTAGATGGTGTTTCGGAGTTGAATGGTTGAATGTCAAGGGTTCTGTTTAGTCTGTTAAGTCTAAGACCTCTGCCTAAAACCTTGTGGAGATTTAATGCAAGAAGTTGTATATAAGTATTCAGAACTCAGAATATCTAGAAATTCATGAGTTCAAGAGGCCTATAATAGCACCTTATTTTTCTTTTTTTAAAAAATTTGGTTGTTGTTTGTATCTATTGTGTTTATTATTGTTGCTGTTTGAGATAGGGTCTTGCTATTTATCCCTGACTGGCCTTGAAACTCTTGATCTTCCTGGCTTTACATCCCAAGTGCTGGGGTGACAGGTATGTACGGCCATGCCAGTCCATAGTTTTACTTCTTAATATCTACTTCTTTTACTACCCAATGATCCAAATACAGCTTATAGATTACCTTTTACATGTCCCCATTAAATTTGCAGCTAAGTTCCTCTTTCAGTTGTTTTTCCATTTCTACTTAATCTACTTTTATAAAATAAGTAGGTCACTAGGTGACAACAGACCCAGTGAGGGGGGTCGGACTGAGATAGAAGTGAATGTTAGGATCAAAAGGAGCAGCTTGAGATAGGCACACATGGCTGAACGTTTTTAATTGCTCTATTCTGACTCTTTCACTAGCCTGTGGAGTTTGGCTAACCATGGACTTGCTGCCTGAGAGTAGATCAGAAAGCTTAGTACATCCCAGGGGCCCATAGCGGGAACTCAGTAACCTCTATGAGATCAATGGCATGGCAAAAATGTAAAAAGTAGAATCCTTCATGTTGATATGTTGATATAGGGTAAATTATTTATGGTCACATAGACCCCGGCATCTTTATTTATATTTAGTCTCTATATTGATAGGTGGAAGTTCACTGCCAGTATTATTCATCTTCTACATGATATGTAGGATAGGCTGTAATCAGAAAGAGAGGGAGAGAAAGGAGAGAGAAGAAAACAGAGGAAACTGGAGATGTACGGGGGGGGGAAGGGAGAGGAAAAGAGGGACTATTGGGGAAAGATAAGGAAGCTCTTCCATTTTCTGTTGTTTCCATAAGGGTTAGTAAATAAAAATGTGTCTCTAGTAATTCATTGAAAAACTCAACAACACACACCCCATAGCAGGGGAGTGTGTCTCCATTAAGCATAATGCAAAAAAAAAAAAAAGGAATAGTTCTTGTTCATAGAATGATTGACATGTATTAGTTGTTCTTTACAACTATATGACATAGAACCCTACCTCAATTCATCCATATTTTTAAGCTAGAGCCCTAGGAAAAGTCACTGAGTTGTCCATCTCCTAACACTTGGCCCATAAGGGATCATGCTGGTCTTTCTTAAATCTCTCTAGTGTGTTCCTTGCACTAGCCTCATTCCCATATTCTTAGTCTAATCTTCATCGTTTCTTCTCCAGACTTCTGAAAAATCCTCCTGACTAATCTGCCTGCATCTGCTTGTATCCAGACCAGTTAGAGGGATCCTGGTCGTCTGTGCCTCAGTTTCCTCCTCTTTAAGGTGGGAATTGTCATATCGCCTATTTTCTAAGATTCTTTGGAGGATTACACAGTTGTCAAAGCAAAACACTAAAGACTAAAGAGCCTGATCGAATCTAATTAGGTGTTGGTACTTTAATAAAACTTTTAAATGGTGGGGCATGGTGCATACGTTTCGTCCTAGCACTTGAGAGACAGGGGCAGATTTCTGTGAGATAAAAGGCCAGCATAGTGAGTTTCAGGACAGCTGGGGCTACAGCAAGATCCTGTCTCAGAAAAACAAACAAAATCTTTAAATGGCCTTCCAGTTACAGTTTGATCATGGAATGTCTCTCACACCGTTCCTCTGTGGAAGCCTTGGTCTCCTGCTGGTAGTGCTGTCTGAGGAGGAAGTCCTAGAACTTTGGAGCTGAGGCCTAGATGGAGGAAGCAGCCTATGGGATGTGTGTCTGTGGTACTATATCTTGGCAAGGCCCCTCCCTTTATGTTCTCTGTACTTCCTGGCCACCATGAAGTGAGCAGCCCAGTGGCTACCACATTCTCCTCCTGTGGAGATATTCTGCCCCCACCCCTGCCAACCTCTTAGCTCCAAAGACAACCTTGAAGTAAAAACTCTGAAACCATAAGGCAAAAATAAGACTTTCCCTTTGTTATTTCTTTCAGGTTATTTGTCACTGAGATGAAAAAGTAGACAAATGAAATTTCTTACCATAAAATAAACATGGATCCTTATATTTATAGACAAGTATACACTAGGAAACTCCTATTATCTAGGAAACTCCTTATTGCAACATATAGAGGCTACTGTAGAATTCCACAATTGGTCAGACACAGAGGATAAACAGCTGAGAGATACCCAGTCCTGGATGACACATCTACAGTTGAACCTCTGCACTTAAGGCTCATGGACCATAGGGAGCGAGGAATAGAGAAAATTAATACATTTCTCAACCTTCACCAGTGAAGCTTCCTTATACATCAGAGGGTGATGTACACAGAAGGCCACAACTGGCCAAGTGTTAAAGAATAAGATTGTGGATTGTGAGTCTCTGGGTTGGTTTCTTATGTTGAACTTCACCCACCCACATCTCAGGGACCATTGTGGAAGAGGGGGAGGAAAGATTGTAAGAGCCAGGACTAAGTCATGAACCCAGGCAAGCAGAGAATTCCAGGCCTCTAGAAGCTTGCAAATATGGATTGTGGCAATCACGGCACTGAGAACAGGACCCACGCCAACTCAATTAAACAAAGGTCCAGATGGGAAGAGAGAAATGGGTGGTGGGCCAGCCCTAGACTGAGAAGTAGTAGACACTGATTGCCACAGGATGAGGGAGTGTATGTATTACCAGCTCTGCATGGGCTTACCAGACTCCAGTAGATGAGTTTGCACTTAAGGATATCAGTGTACAAATGCTTGACTGGATAGTACTTACTATGTATGACAGAATACATGAGCTCTGGTGGAGGGTTGCAGGGGCATGGACAGGAGTCTAGACTTGATTAAAAACTGTTCTCTGAAATTACAAAAGCTCAATAAAATTGTAATATGAAACCTAACACCTCCACCTCCTTCTCACTTTAATCTCAAAGCCTTTTACTGCAGATAGAATCTTGTACCCAAACAGCAGTTAGAGGGACCATGATCATCCTCCCTAAGATTCCTGAGAAGGTTTTCTAGAATGGGAATCTTATCCTGTCATCTCAGAAAGATCCCACTGATTTCAGAGTAAAATCAAATTCCATACCTTGCTGTGCCTAAAGTTCTATATAAAATACTCTTCTTGTTACTTTTGCAACAGTCGCTGAAGGAAGCAGAAGAAATAAAGTATTATTTGGACTTCCAGGTTAACAGAGCCCTCCTGGCAGGGGAGATGTGGTGGAATCCCAGGATGCAGGCGCAGGCAGCTAGGACTCCTTACATCCTGCCAGATGGAATCAGAGAGAGTGGAGGATGGTGGCAGTCAGAGGGCTTTCTACACTTCCCTTTTATTCACTTTGGGAACCCAGCTCATGGCAGCTGGGGACCACATTCAGAACAAGTTAATGCCTGGCACCTTGCCCCAGAGGGTATGATTCCAGATGATTCTAAATCCATCAAGCTAACCACCACAAGGACCGTCCTTCAGCTATTTTGCATGGATGGATTTTCATCTATCTGGCCTTCCTTCCTTCCTCTCTCATTGCTTTCTCCTCCATACACAATGTCCATCCTCACATGGATAACTCACTATCAGATGAGTAATGTACTAAGTAGAGTCATAAATACTGAGTAGAGAGTTCACTTACTAACTTAGTAAATTCCAGGTCATATCCAGTGTTCACTGAGCCCAAGAACACTAAGTTAGCTTCCCTTCATATACATCTACAATAAAACAGCATTTTTTGTATATATCTGTTATAACAGGATGTGAAATGAAAATATTAAAGGCAAAGAAAAAGTGAAAGAGCATATCAAGGATGTAGAACACAAGATAAAAGGACATAGTTGAAAAACATTTTTTTAAATCCCCTCACTTATATCAAAGACATAAAAGAGACTGGAGAATTGTAAGAAGCATCCTTTACAGGGACTTATGACATAAACTCAGTCATCCCTATCTAAAGGAAGATAGGGAAGGAGGAAGAAAGAGGAAGGAAGAAGTGATGTTGGAAAGTCCTAGAAGGAAGAAGAGATGCATATATCTATAGAAGCTACACTACATGGTCTCGTTTTACCAAATGTATAACTAGAAAAGTCACTAGGGTCTCAGGGGACAGCATAAATAGGCCATTTTAATGGTCCTTCCTGGTTCTAAAAGCTTCAGTTCAGGTGATAAAAGGAAGAATATAACAACAGCTATCCTAAACCAGGAGACAGAATGGAGGGGAGAGAGAGAGAGAGAGAGAGAGAGAGAGAGAGAGAGAGAGAGAGAGAGAGAGAGAATATACAGGTGGGATAATTTAATCCAAGTAATAAATGGAAATCTTGAACTTTTCAATTCTGAACAGACAGCAGTCAAACACAATCTCGTACTTTTCTTTCCCCTCGTTCAGCTTCCCGTTCAGGTCTCTGCAGGAGTGGCTCTTGTCGTCAAGCTGTCTTTCAGTACCAATGACCCCTGACAAGGAGTTAAATAGTGGCCTCTCCCCTGATAAACTCACATCCCAATATCCTCATGGGTTAGCTTGATGGGCACTAAATGAAAATTATTCTTGTAAGAGGAGACACACTCAGTGAGAAGAGAAGGCCACGTGAAGACAAAGGCCAAGATTATGGAGTCACCAGGCACTGCCTGAAGGGACCAACTACCAGAAGAAGCCAGAGGAATCCTCCCCTAGAGTCTTTGGAGATAGCATAGCTCTGACAAAATTTTGATTTCGGACTTCCAGCCTCTGAAACTGGTAGGGGAATAAATTTCTATTTCTGTAAACCTCCTAGATTGTGGTCACTGGTTTCAGAAGCCCTAGGAAGCTAAGGTATCCAATGTGATGTCCTTCTGAACTTGTATTCTGAGCACTTTCTCAACTGCTTGAGCAATTTGCCTTAAGGCCCAGCATAGTAAACACCTATACCATCTGAAACACCCAGGTTTACCTGTGTGCTACATAGCTTCAGTGGTCAACTTGTCACACCTGGGTGGAGGTACACCCAAATGAGGAATTGTCTCCCTAGGGTTGTTCAAGGCATTTTCTTGAATGTTGAGTGACATGGGAGATCCAAGTGCACTGTGGGTGGTACCACTCCTGGGCAGGTGATCCTATGTTGTGTAAGAAAACAGACAGCACAGGGTGGGATTCATAAGCCAGGAAGCAATGTTCCTCCATGGTCTGCACTTCAGCTCCTGCTTTCAGGTTCCAGCCTTGACCTACTTCAGTGATGAACTGTGACCTGAATGATGTAAGATAAAATAAACCCTTTACGTCCCAAGCTGGTTTTCTTAGTGTTTTTATCACAGCAAAAAAGAAGCAAATTTGGACAACCTTCATGTCCTAGTAATTCTGGATAACATTTGCACTTCTTTAGAGATTTTCCTGGTTATGAAAATCATATTAATATTGTCACAATATTTTGTATTTAAAAGCACTTTCAGGAGCATTAACTTTTTTCTTCCAAAATATACAATTAGCTAAGAGGAATAACATCACTCCCAATCTCACTCTGTGGAAGAGAAAACTAAGGAAAATATAGGATCTGACACACTCCAGGACACCCATATCAAGGCACTTAGAAGCCTGAAAGTCCAATATCTTATTCTGTTTTATATCTTATTCGGTTGTTATTAAGAGGCGTGACAGACTGGTTATTGTAAATGTATTTCTTATAGCTCTGGAAGCTGAGAAATCTGATTCAGATGCCAGCAGACTGGCTGTCTAGTGAGGGTCTGTTTCTGGCTGCATAGCCACTCTTCCCTGTATCCTCACCTGATGGAAAGAGAGAGACCTCTCAGAGCCCCTTTTATAAATGTATCAGTCTCATTCATCAGGCCATCCCTGTAAATTAATCACTTCCCAAAGGTCTTGCATCTTAATATCATCTCAGAGATTGAAAATCAACATAATCCTAGCACTCAGGAGGCAGAGGCCGGAAGATCTTTGTGAGTTCAAGGCCAGCCTGCTCTACAGAGTGAGTTCCAGGCCAGCCAGAGTGACAGGGAGACTCTGTCTCAAAAAGACAAAAAAAAAAAAAAGAAAAAAAAAAGAAAAAAGAAAATCAACATACAAACTGCAGCAATACCACTATTCAAAGGTAGCATCAAGCCTTTGGTTCAAAGTGTACTATTCTTATGAGAACAGTAGAATGGTACTTAGCCGTTAGGATCCAAACACTTCTTGGGTCACAATGGACTCTGTATTACAAAAGTAGGCAGGTAACTTTTCCCTTTTTAGAGGGGAGTCAATTTTGTAACTGATCTTATGACTCATATCACATTTCTTCTTTTTTCCATTTAATTTTATACTACTCCAAAACATACATCTATACCCTCTGCACATAGATCAAGTTTACAAAGTCTGAAAATAAACTATAGGTTAATTCCAAAACACATTTAGGGATTCCCTGTTTAATAGTAAGCCTGCATGCAGGAGGAAAGACATTTAACTTTACATTCCTAAATTATATAGCATGTTGATATATGTTTTGGTGTAGTTTTAAAAAAAGCTTTATTCTTTCTCATAAATCTTAGGACTGAAGAAAACAGAGTCATAAACTTTGAGCTATATCTATAGTAATATCAGTCAATGTGGTATTAGTTTCCCTAACAAATTACCCACCTTGACTTACATATAGGGATTTGCTGCTAGAATCCACAATTGAGGGACACCATATGTCTGTTTGTTTTTCTGAGACTGTGTTGCTTCGCTTAGCATAATAGTTTCTAGTTCCATCCATTTACCTGCAGATTTTATGATGTCATCTTTCTATACCATTGCATAGGACTCCACTGTGTAAATGTACCACATTTTCATTATCCACTCATCAGTTGAGGAACACTTGGGTTGCTTCCAGCATTTCACTAATGTGAAAAGAGCCACAATAAACATGGTTGTGTGCAGTATCTTCGCAATAGGATAAATCCTTTGGGTATAGACCCAGGAGTGGTATGACTGGGTCAAAGGGTAGTTCCATTTTTAGCCTTTTAAGAGTCTTCCCTGCTTCTTTCCATAGAGGTTGCACAAGTTTGCATTCCCACCAGCAATGAATGAGAATTTCTCTTTCCCCACAAACTCTCCAGCATTTGGTATCATTTCTTTTCTTGATAATTGCCAGTATTACTAGGGTAAGATGAAATCTTAAAGTGATTTTAATTTGTATTTACTTAATCACTAGTGATGTTGAACACTTTTAAAGATGTTTCACAGCTATCTTTACTGCTTCATTTGTGATGTCTCTGTTCAGATCTTTACTCAATCTTTTGATTGGGTCATTTATTTCCTTGATCCTTTGTTTTTTTGAGTAATTTATATATTCTAGTTAAAACTCTGTCCGATGTGTCACTGGTGAAGATTTCCTTCCACTCTGTGGGTTTTTCTCTTCACATCTTTGATTGTTTCTTTCACTGTACAAAAGCTTTTTAGTTTAATGAGTTCCCACTTATTGATTGTTGACCTTATTTCTTATACAACTGCTGTCTGATTTAGGAAGCCTTTTCTACCCCTATATCTTATAGATTACTTCCAATGTTTTCTTTTAACATTTCTAGAGTTTCAGGTTTCACGTTGAGGTCTTTGATCCATTTGGAGTTGACTCCAAATGGATCAAAAGGGTGAAAGACAGGGGTTTAGTTTCATTCTTCTACAAGTGGTGATCCAATTTTGCCTGCACTGTTTGCTGAAGACACTGTCTTTTCTCCATTGAGTCTTCTTGGCTCCTTTGTCAAATATGAGGTAACTGAAATTGCATGTACTCAAGTTTGGATCTTCAGTTTTGTTCCATTGATCTACAGGTCTGTTTTTGTGCCAGTACCTTGCTGTTTTAATGACTGTAGTCCTATAATATAGTTTGAAGTCTGGTATAGTAATACTCCTGGAATACTCTTTTTGCTCATGTTTGCTTTGGTTATCCAGGGTCTTTTGTTTTTCCATATGAATTTTAGGATTTCTTTTCTAATCTTGTGAAGAAAGGCATGGGGATTTTGATTTAGATTGCATTCAATTTACATATTACTTTGGATTTGGATGGTGATTTTTTTATTTTTTAATTTTATTTATTATTTTTATGTGTTCAAATGTCCTGTCTGCATGTAGGTTGGTGCACCCATGCTGTGCAATGCTGCGGAGGTCAGAAGAAGGTGTCAGATTCCCCTGGAACTGGAGTTAAAGATCGTTCTTAGCTGCCATGTGGGTGCTGGGAATCCAACTTGGGTCCTCTGCAAGCGCAGTTGGTGCTCTTAACTGCTGAGCCATCTCTCCAGCCCCTTGGATGATAATTTTTAATATATTAATTCCTCCAAACCATGAGCATGGGAGGTCCTTCTATCTTCTGGTGTCTTCTTAAATGTCCTTCTTCAAGGGTTTAAAATTGTCATTGTAGAGATCTTTAATGTCTTTGGTCAGGTTTGTTCTGAGAGAGATTATTTGAGGCTATTGTGAATGAGAGGGTCTCCCTGTACTCCTCTAATTTCTTGTTGTTGGCATAAAGAAAGGCTACTGATTTTTGTAGATTAATTTTGTAATCTGTCACCTTAATGAAACTGTTAATAATTTCTAGGAGTTTTCCGGTGGACTTTTTGGTGTCCCTTCGTTATACTATCATGCAAATAGGGATAGTTTGACTCCTTTTATCCAATTAGTACTCCTTTAATTTCCTTTTCTTGTCTTATTTCTCCAGCAAGAATTTCAAGGATTATACTGAAATGAGTGGAGATAGGGGACAGCTTTGCATTCATGACTTTAAGGAGAGTGCTTTTAATTTTTGCCCATTTAGAATGATGTTGGCTTTAGGTTTGTTGTATATGGCTTTAATTATATTGAGGAATGTTCCCTCAAGTCCAGTTCCATCTAGGACTTTAAGCATGAAGGCATGTTGAGTTTTATCAAAAGCCTTTTCTGCATCAATTGAGATGATGAACATGTGGTTTTTGTCTTTCAGTCCTTTTATGTTGTTTATGACATTTATTGATTTACACATGTTGGACCATCCCTGCATCTCTGGAATAAATCTGACGTGATCATGATGGAAGATCTTTTTTATGTGTGCCTGTTTGCAGATCACAAGAATTTTGTTGAGAATTGTTGCATCTATATTCATTAAGGATATGGGTCTACAGTTTTCATTTTTTTATTGTATCCTTGCCTAGATTTGATGCTGGCTTCATAAAAATAATTTGGGAGATTTCTGTCCATTTCTATCCTTTTGAATAATTTGAGTAATAATGGTTGTAGGTCCTCTTTAAATGTTTTATAGAATTCTGCTGTAAATCCATCTGGACCTGGGCTTTTTTTATTTGCGAATTTAGTTTATGTTATGTTTCAATTTCCTTATATGTTATGGGTCTGTTTAAGCTGTCAACCTCTTCTTGGTTAAGCTTTGGTGATATCCATGATTTCAGATATTCATCCATTTCTCTTAGGCTTTCAAATTTAATAGAATATATGTTTATGAAGTATTCCTGCAAAATGATCTTTTCGTTATTTGTTGTGATGTTTCTTCTTTCATCTCTAGTGGGATTGCTTTTTCTTTCTTTTGGTTAACTGGCTGAGCCAGGGCTGTAGCTTTAGCTGAGACACACAGGACTCTGGGTAGGTGGGCAGGGCTCTGTCTCATCCCTGGGGAACAGGGAGCCAGGGGCCGGGTGCCAGGAGCCCCTTGATCACATTTCTCCTCACTGTCCTCCCTTATCTCTGGCCCCTCTTCGTACCTGCTGTTGCTCCAGACACATGTCTTTCCTCTGCCCTCATTATTTGTCCTCCAGTAGCCTTGTTCCCAGTACTGGTGCTTAAGAAATACACCAAAAGAACAGGGTATAATGGGCTTCATATATTAAAGAGGCATCTTGAGGGTCTCTCCGATCTTCCTCACCCATTTGGCCCCTAGTCTCCGCCTTCTTCCTTTCTCGAAGCCCAGGGAGGCACTATCTGTAAGGTTCCTTCCTCTGTGGGAGCTTCTCTAGAAGGGAAGCAATAATCCTGAGCCATTCCTATAATCCATCAAGAAGGGAAGAATGGAAGTATGTACATACCTTTGGGAGACTGAGGCAGGTAGATCTCTGTGAGCTCACCCTGGTCTACATAGTGGGTTCCAAGCCCGCTGGGGCTACAAGGGGAACACTGTCCTCAAAAAAAAAAAAAAAAAAAAAAAAAAACAAGGGAGACAAATATGAGCTCTGTTCTTTGGGCTCCTTCATCAACTATAAAATCAATTTTCCAGAACTGCCCATAAACTCTACTTTCTCTCTTTCCTATGAAGAAGGGCAAACAAATTTTCAAGTCTCATTGGACGTTTTTCCCCTGTGACACCCCTGTGTGTATGATCAGATTTGTCAGTTTATTTCAGCAGACTTGATTAGCATATATCCAAAGTGTCTGGGAAGCTTCTTTCATCCCCATGCCAACCTCCTACCTTCTTTTTGACTTCTGCTCACATATCGCTTTTTCAGTGGGTTCCATCCCAAACTAATTTTTATATCCATACCAATATGTTTTGCTTTACTGCCTTACCTTTCTCCATACCATTATGTCATTCTACTGATCCCTGAAGATGGGGACTACAAAGGTAAAATTGAAAATTGTTAGGAAAAGAAAGTATTAATAAAAACCAGGAACAAAAGAACAGGGATGAAAGTCCAGTGTTGACCTGTATCCGGCATAAAAGGCCAGCTCTATTCTTTCAAGTCTCTAAATCACAGGACAGTGCTGCCCATGGCCAGTGCTTTGCTTCTCATACATGAGAGGACCACTTAGCTCAAGCCCTGTGGGCTCTGCTGTGTTGTCTGCGAATCAGAACAGCAGTGGTAACCTGAAGGCATCATAAGAGCATCTGTGGATGCAACACAAAATGGATTGAGACGTCCATGAAGTTCAAAACTTAGGAATTTAACACAAAAGTTTGAGTTGGGCAGTTAAATCAAAGCGAAAATTTGATGAAGTAAACAGACATGAGTTCTTGCCATGTACTCACTTGTGTGATTGGGGAAAGAATTAATGATTTTCTTCCTCTTTTGTCTCTCCGTTTCCCTCTACAAAAAAAAAAAAAAAAGGTCTTGGTCTTGGATGGACACAAAGGAGGTATTGGAAGAAGAGGTGAAGTTTATTAGAGCAAGGAAAAAGTACCCACTCAAGACATGGAGAATGGACTGGCCTGGGAATGGGCAGCTGCTTGACGGTCTTTGGAGTCTGGTCATTTGTTTAGGCCTAGTGCAAAGTGAGTAGGTTATTCTTGGAATGCAGAGGAGTTTTCTTGGAACCTGGGCTCAGACAAGTCCTTAATTCCTCACATAAATTGGACCCCAAGATTTTTAAACCTAGATGGTCAGACAAGTACTATCATGGTTCATTGGTGGGTAGAATGCTAATCTTATGTTAATTGGTTTGACACTTAATAGTCAACAAGGATGCCATGGTTTTCTGTTTTCAAGGAGTAGAAAGTCAACCCAATATGGGCCCCCACAGGGGTTGCAGTTGTACTATTAATTGGACCAGAATGTGGTTTTGTGACAGAATCCAAAGCCATTGTTCTCCCTGTAGTTGTTTCCTAACTTCCTGCCTTATTCTGTACCAATGGTCAAAAGTTACTAAGTCAGATGGGCTTAGCTCAAAGCCCTAAATTATTATTCTTAAGGAAAGGGAGTATAGCTAAGCTCCTAGACAGTTTCAGCTTCTAGCTCTTCATCTCAAAATACTATATTTTTAAAAATTTTATTTATTTATGTATGTGTATGAGTGTACTGTCTGCGTGCAGGTCTGTGCACCCGTGTCGTGCAATGCTGCAGAGGTCAGAAGAGGGTGTCGGATTCCCCTGGAACTGGAGTTCTCCTGGAATTGGAGTTACAGATGGTTCTCAGCCTCCATGTGGGTGCTGGGGATCGAACCAGGGTCCTCTGCAAGAGCAGTCGGTCCTCTTAACCGCTAGGCTATCTCTCCAGCCCCTCAAAATACTCTTATCTAACCTATTCTAAATATGTGCAATAAAAATCTACTTGTACCATAAATAAGAAATATCAGTTTTGAGGGAGGAGATGTTTCAAGGCTATTTGTGTTCAGATCCCAGGTCCTTTCCATAGCTGACTCAGTTTGTCATCTGTAAAGTGGGAATAGCAATAGTTTCATCTTCCTCGGGTTGTTTCTAGCATTTAAAAACTATTTTATTTATTTATTTTATGTGCATATGTGTTTTGATATGTGTGTGTAAGAGCACTATGTGTGTGCAGTGCCCTGCAGAGACTAGAAAAGGGTGTGTGATCCCTAGGAACTGGTGTTATAGATGGATGTTAGCTGGCTTGTGGGTTCTGGGAATCAAACTCCAGGGCCCCTGGAAGAACAGCAAGTGTTCTTAACTTCTGAGTCATCTCTTTAACCCTGTTGCTACCATTTTTAAAAATCCACAAGATCTGCTTAGAATATGAATAGACAAAATGAAATATATTTTTTCTTAAATAATCGTATTTAGTTCAAATAAGGCTGGGAATAAAGAAAGTACTCGGGAAATAATACTGTATCAGTTAAATTTTACAACTCAACATTTCCAGACAAAAATGACTACTATCTTCCTTTGAATTGTCCAGACATAGTGTGCCCGCTACCCATATCAAGATAGGATCTAGCAAGTTCAGGGGCCAGAATAAAAGGTGTGTTGCACTGCTCCAAGGTTCATACTGGCTTGTGTATGCAAATGTATATTGTTCTGGATTTGAACTCAGACCTCTCTAACTCTAGGACTAATAAACATAATCACTTAACAGGATAGAGGGAGGAGAAAGACCAAGGTTCTTAACATTTTATGTGTTTTAAAGTGTGACTTTGGAAGGTAAATACTAGAAGGATATATCTGCATCAAGGCACTAATGGAAGTAGACATGTGTGAAGGCAGATCATTTTAGGCTTCATTAAGGGGAGAAGGTTGTAAGTGTTCCTAGTTTGGATACTTAATTTTGCCATAGAGAACTAGAGGTAGCAGATGAAGGTGATGAACCAGGAATACCTGTGCTTGCCAAATCTTGCCACCAGGTGGCTCTGTGAGTAGGGAAGTTAACTATCTTTGGACATCATGGATGGATGTTCTGTCTCAATTAATGGTGCTATTTTGATGCTTTCTCCAGTTAGCAAGAGGGGAGATAAGCACAGAGGAGAAAAGTATGTGCTATAACGAAGGGCATGTGCAAGAAAGATAGAAAACAGAATGAGTTAAATAAGAAAGTTTGTCCTTACAAATACATTTAAATGTGGCACAGGAATGCAGGCGTATAACAAAGCCAGAACATATTTCATTAGATTCTTGGGACGGAAGTCCATTTTCACTTTTATGAATAAAAATGATGACAGCTTTGCTTACTGATTACTTTTTATGTATATATGGAGACTTTATAGAGAAAAAATGTGCCTTCTTGTATCATGAGATTCCTTAGTCAGACAATAGTCAACTCCCATGAAACATGGGGTCTGGTCAAGAAGGTTGATCCCAGAGATGAAGCATATTTATCATGACCACAGGACTCAAAAACAGTACTCCCAAACAAGCGGCAACCCCCCCCCCAAAAAAAAACAACATATTGCCATCCTTTAAAAAAAAGGAAGAAAAAAGTCTAACTGCGCTGAAAAAACAACAACATATGGCTGGGTGGGGTGTGACCAAAAGGAATATAGTTATCACGTTGTGAACATTCCTTTTACAGATGAGGGAAAAGAAAATTTTCTAGGACAGAACATGGAGAAGTCTCAAAAGGATGCCTTTTTTGAAAACACAACTGGGGACAGGAAAAGCATAGAAGGGCTTGTTCCAGGGGAGTTGCAGCTGAGAACCAGGGATGGAATCTCACCTTTGACCCAAGAATATACTGAAAAGAACCAAAGCAGACAAAAGCCAAAAAAGAGCGGCTGTGTTCAGTGCTCGTAACAGAGAGCAGTAGAATTCAGATTAAAACAGAGAAAGGAATGGAATGTACTTGAACATGCTCATTATCAACACCAAAGTTACAATATACACTGATAGTAGCTCTAGGGTGCCATCATTATGCACCTAGAATCTAGGTTTCCTTTGAACAAAACAGAATCAACTTCAAGTGCAGTTCTCTGCTGGGGATATCAGTTATATAACAGTTTCATAATTCAAGATGAAGTCACATAGCAAGGCTAAAGGAATGCTAGAAAATGAGTTTCCAAACTGGAATTTTTGCTGTCTATCTGCATCTAGCCTGTTTACCTGTCAGTTGTATAAACTGAGACTATTCCTTACAACTGAGTCCCAGTCAGCAGATCAGCATCAATGAGCGTTGTTGATTCTTTCACTAGGAAACTATGGAGGAAGCTTTCTGTGCCAGGTCTAGTGACAGAAATATGTACAAGAATGATTCTGACCACCCAGTGAGCTCCCAAGCTCGAAAGGAAAGACTTTTATGAACTGAAGGGGTTCCATGTAGGGCATCCTAAAATATGCAACTCTGGCATGAGGGTTATTTTGAGCTGAATACATGCAATAATCAGGGAAAGCAGAGAAAATCTCTGAACTCATCTTACTGTCTAAATACAGAGCTTGTGAAGAGAACAAAGACTAGCTTCTATCTGAGGAGAGGGCACTACCAGTCATTGTTACAGGACTATCACATGTTTTACACAAGCTCTTAAGTGGTCCAGTTATTTTTCTAAGAAGCCATTTGCTTTTCTTTATGTAACACTTTTTTAGCTGGGCGTGGTAGTGCACACCTTTAATCCTAACACTGAGGAGGCAGAGGCAGGCGGATCTTTGTGAGTTCAAGGCCAGCCTGGTCTATGGAGCAAGTTCCAGGATAGCTGGGACTACAGGGAGACCCCATCTTGAAAAGATCAAAAAAAATCAAAAAAAGAATATAGTTGGGAATATAGGTTCCCAATTTCTAATCTCATCTTCTACTTGCCCATCACTGAATTATCCCAAAAACGTAAGCCATACTCATGTTGTCAAATATCTTCTTCCTATTACCTTTGTTGTCTGTCTTTTGCTATTGTGATTATTAGGTTAACAGCCAATTAACCTAGGAGGGCAAAACGGAAAACTCTCCTACTGACCAGATATTAAAATTTATTGTGATATGATCACAAGTATCACTTGTACTTCCAATATACAAAATATAAACACTCATTGATTCTTTAAATTGACCCCACTGTGATCTTAATCATGTCCACCTTGGTAGCTTAATAAACATGCCAAATTTGTTCATTTAAGGTATTCCCCTGTTTCTTGTATAAATGTGTAAGACAACAGTTAACTTGGACCTGGAAACCCTGACAAGTGGCCACTGTTGACCCCCATCCTACACTCAGGTTTTGGGGGTAAGCTCCTGGCTCATTTTAGCTTTTCTTTTAGCAGCTTCATCTATGTAATGACAAAGTCAAGTCTTGCTTTTCCAGGCTTCCCTTTCGAAGCATAAGGAGACTTTCCTCTCTATTGACCTTCCTCTTTATAGACTAGACACTTGTTTGAGTCCATATGGTGCTTCTGTGATCTCTCTGAACAAGAAGACAGGTGACTCACAGTTACAGGATATTTCTAGAGATGCTCCCATCATCCCTTGGGACATAGTGGACCTCAGAAGGCAAGGAACAAAGTTGTCCCTTAAGTACCTTGGCTGAATTGAGAATGGGCATTAACCATCCAGAAAGGCTAAGTTACACCAGCCTGACTTACTGTATAATATTTAAATAAGGCTTGAACAAAACTCCAAAAGCCTTGTAGAAGAGAGATTTAACATCAGGTTATGTAGGCATACCCCATTGAAGAGATTTAAAACAACTTCATAGCCGGGCATGGTGGTGCACGCCTTTAATCCTAGCACTTGGGAGGCAGAGGCAGGTGGTTGTCTGTGAGTTCAAGGCCAGCTTGGTCTACAGAGTGAGTTCCAGGACAGTTGGGGCTACAGGGAGACTCTGTCTTGAAAAGACCAAAAAAACATAAATAAAACAACTTCAGGCCTATCTTAAATGAAGACTATTTACTACAATTTGAAGCAGTCTCTTTTCTTTCCCAGACCCACATATCCTTATTTATATTTTTTTCCAGAAGGCAGTTGTTACATCACATACTTATAGACAGGAAATAAGCTGATAAGGTTTAGCAAGCACATCCAAACTGTCTCCTTCTGCCTGCATACTGCTGATTCAAGGAGGTAGGTTCTCTTGAGCCAATTTATCTTGTGAGGTCAAAATAAATATCAAAAGTAACACTTGTATAATACAGAGAAACATAAAGAATATCTTGCAGTAGCCATTTAATATTCTGATGTAAGTTAAAAACAGAATCCAATGTCAAATCTCCCTAATACTACAGGAAATCTAGAAGCATGACTGGAATATTGCCAATAAGATACCTGAAACTTTAGCTTAAATACATTTCTCTTTTACCATCCTAATAAGACAGTATAAAGATTAAGAGCCGGGCATGGTGGCACATGCCTGTAGTCCCAGCACTTGGGAGGCAGAGGCAGATGGATCAATGTGAGTTCAAGGCCAGCCTGGTCTACATGGAGAGTTCCAGGACAGCTGTAGTTACTGGGAGACCCTGTCTCAAAAAGACAAAAAAAGAGATTAATCCATTGTTAAAGAGCAATTAAAGACTGACAAT
Organism: Rhizomys pruinosus; assembly: GCA_009823505.1. NCBI lineage: Eukaryota > Metazoa > Chordata > Mammalia > Rodentia > Spalacidae > Rhizomys > Rhizomys pruinosus. The sequence goes on along the minus strand of VZQC01007541.1, from coordinate 3,517,183 downwards.
ACCAAAAGCATGAAGTAGAGTATAGTTTTCATGAGTTTGAGTCACTCAACAGTTGTCTACAGTCAACTCTCTCTCATAGCAGCACACAGGAACCTAGGAAGTCATAAAGAGAGATAAAACACAAGCACACTGCACACAGCACACAAGCTCAGATGGGACAGACTCCTAGGCCAGCAGGGCATGAGCCCCTTTGCTTGCTATGAGGAGGAAAGGAGAGGAAAATCATGTTGTTGTCCAGCACCCAAGAAGACAACACTGCAGAAATACAAAGCCCAGGCTGAATCCCCCTAACCCCCTGAAGCAAGAGACTAGGGTGGCTCAATCCATCCTGGATTGAGAAGCCTAGGAGAAGCCATGTGGCACCATGACTGACTCTAGGGTCAGACCTCCAATGGCTCTCCAGCCAGAGAAACTGAAGCACAGCCACCATGCTTGGGATTTCCCAAGCTCCAAAGACCTCCACCCAAACTAAACTAAGATTCCTGGCTTTGATTGCTGGCTGGCCTTGGGCTCACAGAGACCTGCCTGCATCTGCCTCACAAGGGCTGGGATTAAAAGCATGGGCCACACCTTGCTAGTTTAAAAGACTCTTAAAAGTTCAGCTGCCCCAGGCCACCAGGTTCCAGAATGCATCAGGGCCTACCTTCAAGCAAAAAGTCCTAGGTGTCGTGAGATTAAAGATTAGAATCAATTTTATAGCCTAGGAATTCCAGTTAAGAACACACACACACAAACACATATATACACAAACACATACATGTGCTTGTGTGTGTGTGTTTGTGTGCGTGTGTGTGTATTGTTTTGTATAAACAAGTAGTACTTATAAGTTTTGTGGAATAATAGACATTTAAATTTGTTTGGGGTACCCAGGTTTATAAGGCTGTTTAATGCATCATAAAAGTATTTACATTTTGATTAGGCATGATAGGGCATTTTTCTCTCTTGCAACTGGCGAAGGTTACTGTGACCTTTTCCCTGGGTGTAGGATGGTGGTCAAGGGTGACCATTTCTCAGGTTTTCCAGGTCTAAGTTAACTGTGGTCTTACAAAATGGTCTCTTTAAGAAAACTCAGCCTCTTTTGGATAAATGATAGTTTGGGAAAACTAAGTCCTATATTTCTTGCCTTCCACTTCTCCCTATTACTTTTCATCTAGGATGTTTGATAACAGTGAAGTTGCTGACGAGCTAGGTAGATGGGAAGGGTGACACTTGAGTACCATTTTGTTCATTAATGGGAACAACGTTTGATGCTTACTTCAGATGTCCCTGAAAATGACATTCTAGTCAAGATGAATGAATGGTCACCACTTTGGGTTTCATGGATATAACTGTCGATTTAATTGTGGCTGAATTCTCTAGATTCTATGGTCTGTGTTCTCAACGATCAAGTTCAGGTCTTTCCCAACCTCTTTTCAAATACCAACCCTGTTGGGGTTATGATTTGCCTCTAGGCATGTGGTAGGTACATGACTTCCTTAGCCATTCTATGCAACATTACCACGCCACATTACAATTACCTGAATAAAACACCCTGACTCTCAGCTTTTGCTCTTAAGAGTGATCCTGAACTCAGAGGACACTAGTACCTGCAATGTCTCTTGGCACTCTACCCTAGAACTGTGTTCTGAACCAGGCAGGCCCCACTCATAATTTTATTCCAAACCATTTTTCCAGCTTCAATTGGGGAAACACAAGCTTAGATCCACCCTTGTCTTATCAGAGAATCTTCCCTTTGATCCCTAGGCCTAAACATCTTATACACACAAGGTCAAGAAACACTTCTCCATCTTCCTTCTTTTCAATGGAGATGTGTGCTCTCACTTTCAGTGCTTTAATGTGTTAAATCTCAGGAATACCAACCCATATTTATTCACTATCCTTTCAGGTGGAGTAGCAAATTATGGTTTCCAGGAAATAAGATCAGATACCCAGGTAAGAAGAGAACATGGTTCAGGGAGTTTGCCAAAGTTACTTAAAAGTCATTAGTCTAGTCAGGCATGGTGATGCATACCTTTAATACCAGCACTTGGGAGGCAGAGGAAGGTGGATCTCTGTGAATTCAAGGCCATCCTTATCTACATAGTGAATTCCAGGACAGCTTGGTCTCAAAAAAAAAAAAAAAAAAAAAAAACCGAGGAAGAAAGTCATTAGTTCAGGTTATGTCCATTTTATAAAAATCATTCTTATATTTCTGCGCTACAAAATTCTAGGAATTCTCAAGTCTTAGATTTTTCTAAGCTTCTACTACAATATAATGAAAACCTCTTTGTTCCAGATATCACCAAGAGTCTTTTTTTAAAAAAAAAAAACCTATAAACCCACAAATTCAACACCATGACCTGGTAATATGTATTCCTCATCTAGTATTATTGTTAGCTACTTCTGAATCTGTGTGACTATAACAACTGGCAGAGAGAAAGGATTTACTCTGGTTAATAGTTTAAGGGATTTCAATCCATCATGGAGGGGTATGTACTCCATCACCAGTGATAGGGACCAGAGGAAGAGACTGTTCATGTGGCACCAGACACTGTTCATGCAGTAGCAGACCAAGAGGGAAATAAAGAGCCTAGACCAGCAGCTGGACTATAGCCTTCAAATGCCTATCACTATTGACCCAGTTCCACCAGTTGGGCCCACCTGTTGAAAGTCCAACAGCCACTTAAAATAGTGCCACAAGAAGGGAGACTGTCATTCAAACAGGAATATTGTGGAGGGACAATTCAGATCCAAACCATAACATTTCACTCTGGGCCCACAATAGCTCATGGCCATCTTGTAGTACAAAATGCAATTGATGCAACATCAAGTCTCCAAGTCATAATAGTCTTAATATTGTTCAAAACTCTAACACTTGAAGTCTCTTCTGAGGCTGAAGGAAAACCTAATAAGCAGTGATAAAATAAAAAAAAAAACGAAAGTTGTATAATTTCAGTATACAATGTAAACATTTCAAGTCCTAAGGATTGCAACTAGGAAATAATGGAGCTAAGAAAAACCCAGCAGGGAAGGTGGCACATCTGCAGCTTCATGTCTGCCTGCCTCGTGCCATTTTATGGGCTCTGGTGGACTTGCACAGCCTTGCACCTGCAGCCCTGCCAAAAGTAGCAGTCATTTTCCTGTGCTGGCTCTCTTTGTTGTTTGAATATTTCTTCATCAGACATCCCATGTTCCTGGTATCTACAATAGCAGTGTTCGCCATCTAAACTCAAGCTCTCTATTGGCAACTTCACATGTGGTCCACTCAGGAGATCCCTTACAAGAAGCTGACCCATTCTACATTGTTTGGCCTTGCAGGTTTTCCTTTAAAATCATGCTACAAACCTCCATGGTGTTATTACTTGGATTATGTGAAAGGTGTGTTATTCCCTTGAGAAGTAAAGAAGACCTCCTGGGACCACAGTTACAATGACCTCTGAGACTATGCAGGTGAACCTCAGAAAACATGTCTGCAGGTGGTTATGTTCCAGCTGAGCACCCCTGTAGCTCATTTTTTTTGGAAGAAAAGTCTTTCAAATGGTGTATTTTTATACCAAGGAGACTTCAATTGGTAAGCATCTCATCCTAAAGGTCCCCTTTCCTTTCCTGTGTATATATGTGTGTGTGTGCACTGTATGCATTGTGTTCATGTGTATATGCATGTCATATGTGAGAGAGTGCATATGTTCATATGTATAGGAGTGCACATGTATACATGTATGTGAATACAATGAGAGGCTCAAGATTAATATTGAGAGTCCTCCTTGCTCATTCACTGCTTATTCACTAAGGCAGGGTCTCCCAATGGAACCCAAAGCTCATTAGCACAGCTTGCCTAACTACCCTGCTTCCTCTGAGGTTCACCCATTTCTACCGTCTGCATACTGGAATTACAGGAAGACCACCATGTGGATGGTGGCAATCTGAATTCAGGTCTTTACCATTGCACAGTATATTAGTCACTTTTCTGTTGCTGTGATAAAACACCATGACCAAAGGAACTTATAAAAGGAAGAGTTTCGTAGGACAATTTAAAGGAACTAAGCTTAAATTTCCTTCCCAAATAAGTAGCATACAGTCAATGAGAAACAGTTTGGGTAAATTTAATGAAAGCTTATGCCTTGGCTCCTGTTTATGGGTATGTGTAATACAACTTAGGCATCTATAGGTCGAAACATAAAAACCTAAAAAAAAATGAGGGAGGTGGGAGGTGGGGAGGTGGGGTAGTATCCTTTCTGGAATACAAATGGAAACTCTTGTTCAATCCTAAAGATAAATTTTCAGTTTTTTGAAGACTTGAAACTGAACAATGGGAGGAGAATTTTATGTTCCCACAGGTAAAAATCACCAATCTAAATGTCTAAAACATACAACTTATGTCTTGCAGGATGGACTGGGAAATGCCAGCAAGAGGCTGACCCATTGAACATTAAGAAAGAGGAACCTCAGACTGCCTGAGGTCACAGACACTGAGCATATCTCTGAATACTATTGGTGTTAACTGTTTATAATCGGGCCTAACGAAGTTTACCTTCCAGATACTGAGAAACCTTCCTATCTCTCCCCTTTAAAGGAAAAAAAAAACATGATGGTAATGAAATCATTCGCTAACTGTAAATTAGAGCCATTTGGTTAAGTGGTAATTTCCTATAAAACAGTTATAATACCCTTTTTTTAATTGAATGATAGGCATAGGACTGTGAAAGATAATTCTCTATTCTAGAGCCAAATTCAATAGTAAAGCTTTATAAGCTGTTAATTAAGCAAAATATACTACCACAGGAAAGCTCTGACCTCACATGAATTATTCTCCAGGAGATGTTGGCTAGGTATTCAACCCCCCCCCCCAAATTATAAAGGCCTTTTCCTATAAGTGGGATATATGCAAGGGAAAAGGCAGTAAGTCCCTGTTGTCAAGACCTGGTGTGAGCATGAAAAAAATGTTATGAGACATCACTTGCTAGTGTACAACTTGGCCTCTGAATGCCAGAGAGCATTACCAAAGGCACTAAAGCAATACAGCAAAAAATATTGGTCTCCCTGAGACAAGCAAGTCTCCTCCGTCAATATCCCCTACACCTCAACAGCCCCTGGAGATACTGTGCAGCAGTGGCAGCCATGTGTCTATATATCCCAAATCTAATTGGCTATTAGCTCTCTCCTTGGAGGAATAACTCACAGTGGATGCCACAAGCTTATGTCCTCTAGTGGTTAGGAGATGTTATAAGCCACAATAAGAACTTGTCACCCTTTATAGAGAAACCACAGTTTGCGGATTAGCATACCATCCAAGCATCTGTGTCTATGCTCACAGCTGAGCTTGACATAATAATTAGTACTGCTTAAATGCCTGTACATCCAATTGCTTGTGCTTTGTTAGTATGACTAAAAAGGTATCACTAGAAAAGCTGTCAACCCATGAAGGGAAACAACCTGAACAGACTAGTCCAAAATGACAACTCCAAAGAAAGTAGACTGTTTCTTCTCACCCACTTGTGCCCCTTTCCCAAAGCCCAGGGAACAAATTGCAGAAGAGGAGGCATGGTAGAATGTAAGGGCTGCAGAGAGATAGGGGTTTATCATGAGACTACAGCAATATAGTCTGGACTCCTAATTGATCAACATGCCTGTGCATACAAGCATCTCCAACTGGACTATGGGAACCTTGGGTTGTTCAAAATTTGGACATAGATACTTGCAAAATGCACCAATTACCTATTTGTATGGCAAACTGAGCAACATCAATGCTATCTGCAAACAACTGTGTTATTATATTGTAGAATCCCTTAAAAATAAACAAATAATAATAATTTTTAAAAAGGAAGAGTTTATTTGAGCTTATGATTGATGGTTCCAGGGAATTAGAGTCCATTGTGGAGGGAGGCATGGCAGCTGGTACAGCAAGCCAAGGGTCACATCTCGCAATGAGCACAGGAAGTCAGTAGAAAGCGACTGGAGACCACAAGGCTTGTTAAACTCACTAAGCCTGCCCCCAATAACGTACTTCCTCCAGCATGGCCACACCTTCTAAGAACTCCAAGAACAGTGCCACAAACTGGAGACAAATGTCTGAATACTTAAAGCCTATGGGGACACTCATTCGAACCACCACACACAACAAGTATCTTATTCATTTATCTCCCTAGCTACGTGGCCTCTCATTTAAGGCATTTATATTAGCTTTCAGTTGCTGTGATAAAGCACCATGATCAGGGTAACTTACAGAAGGAAGTGTTCATTTGAGTTTATGGTTCAAAAGGGATCACAGTCCATCATGGTGGTGAGGAATGGCTGGAGCAGAAAGCTGAGCGATCGCATTTGAAGCAGACACAGAAAGCAGCGAGAGACAGGAAATCCAGCAAGGCTTAAGAACACTTAAAGTCCACTGCTCAATGGTTTTGACATGCTTCCTTTAGCAAGGCCTCCCAGAACAGCGCCACCAACTTGGGACAAAATATCCAAATATGTGGAGCCTCATTCAAGCCACCACAGCATTGGTCTCATTAGCAATTATAATTGCTTTATGCTCCACAACTTTAAGTTTCGTCAGACAGTCCATTTTCTATAACTTACTTCATTTCTTTTAATTTGGATCCTAGTCTCATTCTAAAGCTGGCTAAATATATTGAACAATACCAATCCCAAATGCAATGCAGTCCTGAAATCTCTTCTGCCTGGTTAATCAGTCCATTACATTTTAATTCAGCCTCACTCAGCTTTTCAGGAGAACATATCCAGTTTCTTTGTCAGAAGATAACCTCTATGGCCTCTGGTCCAATTCTGAACAGAGTTTGAAAGCTCATTAGCCCAGTCTTTACTGTCTTTGTTTCTTTAATTATTCTGATCATTTGAACTCCCACTAAAAAGCCTATTAATCTGTTCACATGGTATTTAGGGATTCTCTAGCCCTCAGCTCTAAACACTTCCCCATTCCTTTCTTTTTTTTTTTTAAATTGATTTTTATTGATGCTTTGTGCATTTCATACATTTTTTCCAATTCAGTTCAGGCTTATTTCCCTTTCCCTCCCCCCCCACCCCATCCCAGATCATGCATTCCGCCATAACTGTCCTGCATCTTTCTCTCAGTTTTTTTTTTCATTTTTAGCTATAAGTGATAATCCATGAGTACAAGCATCCTTCATGCAAAACCTATCTGCAGGCTGTTGTGCCCAAACACCTACAGCCCCACCATCCAGTGGGGGGTGACAGGTTGTTTGTTCAATCAAGTTGATCAAATGAGTGTCCAGACTACATTGCTGTAGTTTCACCATTCACCCCAATCGCAGCCCTTACATTCTACCACGCCCCCTCTTCCGCAGGTTGTTCCCTAGGCTTAGAAAAGGGGCACAGGTGGATGAGAGGTAAAACAGTCCACTCTCTCTGGAGCTGTTGACTTGGACTCTGGTCAATTCTGGCTGTTTCCTTTCATGGGCTGACAGTTTGTCCAGGAATAACCTTTCGATCCTACTAATGAAGAACAAGCAATTAGATATATAGGTATTTAAGCAGCACTAATAGTTATGGTAGGTTACTTTAGCATAGACACATGTTTGGATATGTTAATCCATGAATTACAATTTTCCCCCCTGTTAAATATGACAGGGTCTTACTGTGGCTTATAACATCTCCTAACCTGTAGAGGATGTAAGCTTGTGGCATCAGCCATGGGTTATTTCTCCAAGGGGAGAGCCAATAGCCAATTAGATTTGGGATATACAGGCACATGGCTGCCTCTGCTGCACAGTATTTCCAGGCAGGTGAGGTGTAGCTGGTGCTGACGGTGGAGTCTTGCTTGACTCAGGGAGACCCATATTTGCTTTATTGGTTTAGTGGCCTTTGGTAACACTCTCTGGCATTCCAGAGGCCATCTGTACACTTGCATGTGTGGTCTCAATACATCCCTCCCATGTTAACGTCAGGTCTTCGGCAGCAGGGTCTTATTGCCTCTCCTCCTGTAGGTATCCCAACTTAGAGGCAAGGAGCCCTTACCTTTTGTGGGGCCTTGGATCCCCTGGCCAACATCCACCTGGTAGAACAATCCATTGCTGATGTCAGAGCTCCTGTATTAATATATTTTGCCTGAGTGCATAGCCCTAGGACTTTAGTATTATATTTGGTTCTGAACAGAGAGTAATCCCTTCCACAGTTCCCATGTCTAGTAGTCAATTAAAGAAAGCAGTTTTACCGGTTTTATAAGAGATTACCTCTACAATAGTTGTCTCCAATTTACAGTTGGGGAGCGACCTCATCATTGTCATATTTCTCCTTGTTCTATGGGTGGGAAGGCAAGGAAGTCTCTCATATCAGAACCTTTGTGGCACCTAGAAGGTAAGTTTCATTAGGACTCATTATAACTAGTTGTTACATGTAGGATCCACAGAGGGGTTCGATGTTTATGGCAATCTGAGGCTTTTCTTCCTTTGAATGTTCAGACGGGTCAGCCTTTCCGTTGCCACTTTTTGGTACATCCTACTCAATGCAAACCTGTATCTTTTCTTTCTCAGCCGTTAAGTTGGTGACGTTTTGTCCTGTTGGAACAAACAAATCTTTTCCCATAGTTAGTTTTAAGATTTGAATTGCAAGGGTTTGATGAAAAGGTTTCATGTCTTTCTGTATCCCCCCCCCTTTTTTTTTGCGTATGAGTCTCCAGAAGACAGTTGTATTATACATGACTATAGGGTGGAGTCAAGGCACAGATTTCATCAAATTCACCCATGTTGTTTTGGGTGACTATATATGATTAACTTGGGAAGCAAACTTAATTTTTACGTTAAATCATCTTAAAGAGAATGCTACAAGGTGATACTGTACAACAGAGAAATTATAGAGAACATTTGTATGTGTCAATCCCAAAGTTCTTGCTCTACAGATTTTATGTAAAGCAAATGTGGGCAACAGCGAATTATATCTCCATTTAATTCAGATGCATTACCATTTTTATCCCCATTCCTTTCTTAAGCCAGTTCCAATGGCCAGAAAAATGCATGGTCCGCCTTAAATTGCAACTATCCCACTCCTGTTACCAATTTTCCATGTGCCATCTTTGCACTGCTGTGACTAGAATCAGCCTCTAGGAAGAAACTTATTTTGGCTCATGGTTTCCAGGGATTTCCACCAATCACAGCACAAAGGCATGGTGGAGTTTATCCATTCTTGGTGGTGGAACATAATGTGTTTACTGTTCACCTGGAAGATGGCCAGAAATCAGAGCATGTGCTAGAACCAGAGTCTGTGTGTAACCTATAAAAGACCAATCTTTTTTTTTCTTGTCTGTCACACATCCTATGCCTACTTTCTGTATGGCTAAGAAAGAGGTAGTAAATTGTGCAACGGTTTCTTTCCCACAGAGGAATGCCACAACTGCTATTATGAGAACAGCTGCAGACCAGTAAAAGACCAATCTTAATGACATGCCTCTGCCAATGAGATTCCAGCCCCTGAAGGTTCTACAGCCTCACAAATTAGCACCACACACTCTCAAAACACAAGCCTGAGGGGTGGCATTTCAAATTGCCCTCAGCACCCTCCCTCTCGCTTTTCCATACTATTTTTTCTATTGGACAGAGATTATGCTTCCACTGTAAGCTTACTTATGTGGTCCCTGGGCTTCATTTCCATGAGACAACACTTTGGAATGGCCACAGTATCCAACATACAAAGAAACAACAATATCAAATTACAAAACCTGTAAAATATATTAGGTTGTACCCCAGGATACTGAAACCATTTATTGTCATTGAATGATTATATACCATACGATATTTTCCCAAACTAATTATAGAGAAGTCTGTCATTTCTAGCCCTAAGACAACTTCAGCTATGGAAGACCTGTGAGAAGCATCAGCAGTAAGACTTGTAACATGTAATGTAAAAATATGAAAAATTTGCAATGTTTGAGAAAGGAAAATTCTAGTTATTAAATTTTAGTAACTGCACCAACTGGAAATTTCCAGAGATCTCTCTCATCATAGGTGCTCTCCTTTACACCAAGATGTGAAGTATCATCTCTTAATTTTGAATCTAGGCAGTACTGTGGTGGTCCCAGCCAATAGAGTACAGGAGAAAGGCAGTAATATGAGGTTATACCTCTTTCATGTTGTTTGTGGTATCACTCATGTTTCCTGAATTCCATGTGAGATTTCTGCAGTTTTCAGAAGCCAATTTAATGAATAAAGGTAGACCAGGTCCTCTGCCTGCTGTCATAATCTTCCAGAAATCCCTGCACAGCAACTGTACATTGGGCAAACAAGCCTCGAGATGACTATAGCCCCTAAGTCATATGATCACTCAGGTCTTTAGGTCTTTGCTAGTGAATTTTTCTCAACTTGACAAAACTAGAGTTCCCCTGGGTAGAAGGAACCTCAACCGTGGAATTTCCCCCATCAGTTGGGCCTATAGGCATGTCTGTGAAGCATTTTCTTAATTGTTAATTGATGTAAGAGGCCCAAGTCCACTCTGGGCAGTGCCATCCCTGGGAAGGGTGGTAAAGGTGAGAAAAAAGGAGAATAAGGAGCTTGAAAGAGAGAGATAGTTGAAGTCAGCAGGTGTTATCAAGGGGGAATTGGAACATACTGGGGAAGAAATAGGGAGGGATGTACAAGGGTAGAGAGTAGAGAGGTAAATAATCTTAAGGTGGTATGAAAATAGAGGAATGAATTAGTTCAAAAGCCTACTAAAAGTACACTACATCACACACACACACATGTGTACATGTGTATAGCTGATGGCTAGATAACAAAAAACATGGTGCCAGCCCTTTGAATTGTTGGTCAGTGTAGTCCAAATAACACAGGCATTGATTGTCTCTGAGAACTTAGGGGAAAGACCCCACTGCTGAAGACAACAGCAGGTCAAGGTCTTGGTGCAATCAAGCTAGAAATGATCTGGAAATCTCATCCCTGAAGGCTAATTCACAAAGTATCAGAGGATACTAGGCAAATTGCTAAGGAGAAAAAAAAAACAATGAATGAGTCCATCCACTAGCAAAGCCTACAAACCACAATAATGAGCAGCCCAACAGGTAATTTCTATTATTGCAGTAGTGGCACTTTTATCTTGGAGGTAATCAGCATAGTATCATTCTTCTAGGAGTTTTGATCCAGTTTTACCATCACCATTTGCTGAAGATACTGCCTTTCCTCCATTGAGTGGTCTTGGCCCTTTTGTCAAATATCAGGTGGCTGAAATTGCATGTATTCAAGTTTGGGTCTTCAATTTTGTTCCATTGATCTACAGGTCTATTTTTGTGCCAGTATCATGCTGTGTTTTTTTTTATTAAAATTTTTTAAAATTTATTTCTTATTTTTTTTTTTGATGTGTACGAGTCTACTGTCTGCATGTAGGTTGGTGCACCTGTGTCATGCAATGCCCACAGATGTCAGAAGAGGGCATCATATTCCCCTGGAACTGTAGTTAAAGATGGTTCTTAGCCACCATGTGGATGCTGGGAATCAAACCTGGGTGCTCTGCAAGAGCAGTCAGTGCTCTTAACTGCTGAGCCATCTCTTCAGCCCCCATGCTGTTTTTATGACAATAGCTTTGTAATATAGTTTGAAATCTGGTGCAGCCATCCCTCTTGAATCACTCTTTGTGCTCAGGGTTGCTTTGGCTATCCAGGTCTTTTGTGTTTCCATATGAATTTTAGGATGCTTTTATAATTCTCTGAAGAAAGTCATGGGGATTTTGTTTGAGATTGCATTGAATCTATATATTATTTGGGGTAGGATGGTCATTTTTACTATATGTGTTTGCTATAAATAAGTTTGAGAAGAAGGAAACAAACTATGTGACACTGGCAGTGAAGACAGTGGCAGCATCATGGACCTAGGATAGTATCTATGCATCGTGGACCTAGGATAGTATCTATGCATCATGGACCTAGGATAGTATCTATGCATCGTGGACCTAGGATAGTATCTACGCATCATGGACCTAGGATAGTATCTATGCATTGTGGACCTAGGATAGTATCTATGCATCGTGGACCTAGGATAGTATCTATGCATCATGGACCTAGGATAGTATCTATGCATCGTGGACCTAGGATAGTATCTATGCATCATGGACCTAGGATAGTATCTATGCATCATGGACCTAGGATAGTATCTATGCATCATGGACCTAGGATAGTATCTATGCATCATGGACCTAGGATAGTATCTGTGCATCATGGACCTAGGATAGTATCTATGCATCATGGACCTAGGATAGTATCTATGCATCATGGACCTAGGATAGTATCTATGCATCATGGACCTAGGATAGTATCTATGCATCATGGACCTAGGATAGTATCTATGCATCATGGACCTAGGATAGTATCTATGCATCATGGACCTAGGATAGTATCTATGCATCATGGACCTAGGATAGTATCTATGCATCATGGACCTAGGATAGTATCTATGCATCATGGACCTAGGATAGTATCTATGCATCATGGACCTAGGATAGTATCTATGCATCATGGACCTAGGATAGTATCTATGCATCATGGACCTAGGATAGTATCTATGCATCATGGACCTAGGATAGTATCTATGCATCATGGACCTAGGATAGTATCTATGCATCATGGACCTAGGATAGTATCTATGCATCATGGACCTAGGATAGTATCTATGCATCATGGACCTAGGATAGTATCTATGCATCATGGACCTAGGATAGTATCTATGCATCATGGACCTAGGATAGTATCTATGCATCATGGACCTAGGATAGTCTCTGTGCATCATGGACCTAGGATAGTATCTATGCATCGTGGACCTAGGATAGTATCTATGCATCATGGACCTAGGATAGTATCTGCCTTGTGGGTGCTGGGCTGAAAGCTTACTGAGTAGATGAAAGCATGGACAAGTGCACAAGTAGACATAGAACTCTTCTTGGGATACTGGGAAAATTTGTTTTAATTGCATTGTTTTGTTATTAATGCTATTAAGTAAAATGACACTATTCAGAAAGGGACACTTAGAATCATTTTAAACTGAGTTTTAGTTTGCTAAAATACTCATATTTGACTTCAACATTCCATAGGCATTAACATTCAAAATTTAAGTCATAATTTAAAAATATTAGTAGCAATAATACCAGCCCTTCTTCCCTATTCAAAAACCCTAGATACCACATGTGTTAAGAATTCAGGATGGGGACTTTCACCATCATTAACTATATACACTATATATTTCATAGTATCCACAGTGGCAAGTGAGCCCCATACCATAGTCAAACATATTTCTGCAGAAAAATTATGTCCATATTCACACACTGATAAAGAGTTCGTTGCATCAACTCAGTTCAGGTTAAGGTTTTATTGTCTTTTTCTTTTAGTTTTTTTATTTTTTTTGCGACAGGGTCTCTCCCACTATCTTAAGCCAGCCTGTATTTCCCAGTCTTCCACGTGAAGCCTTTCCAGTCTCACAGTTACAAGTATATATCCCTGTGCTCTGCTCAAGCTAAGTTATGACACCAAATGATTTGCCTAATAACTTGAAAATATTCTCAATTTTTGGTTTGAAAATTGGATACAATGAGTTGGAGAGATGGCCTAGTGGTTCAGAGTGCTGACTGCTCTTGCAGAGGACCCAGGTTCCAACCCCAGCACCCACATGGTGACTGAGAACTGTCTTTAAAAAATAAAAGAAAATTGGGCACAGCTGTAAGTAGTGGTTCATATTTGTAATCTCTACACTCTGGTGCAGAGGCAGGATGATTACCAAGTATTTGGAAACAGTCTAGTCTAAAGAGAGAGGCGTTGCCCCAGTGAGTCAAACAAAACACAGAAAAAAAAAGAAGAGAGAAAATTGAGTGTAAGGGAATATCAATCTTTAGTAATAATAGCTATTTTACTCAATACTTACTGTATATAAACAGTTTACTAAACCTTGATATATATTATCTTATTTAATCCTTAAAAGAGCAAGGCTGTACTGCTGAAGACATTACATATGTGAGTCATAGAACAAACAAGAAGAAATCATGCTGGTACTGACCTCAATGCTTCATCTCTACAGGCTAGTTTTCACAATGCTGGCAGGTGCTATGAATGCTACTAAAAGGGAAAAATTATCCTTGGCCCTGCCCAGTTGTGAATGTTGTAAGCTCCAATACGATATAAGCTATGTCCAGTGGTGCAATGGTGGCACAAATGGTGAGGGAGTAACCAACCAGTCTCTGATTGGATTTAAGGCCTGTTTCACAAAATGGAGCTCATACCCGGCATTGGACCAGGCCTAGGAATCTGTGGCTAGACAAGTGACAGGCCATGGGAGAGAACCGTGCACTATGTTTTGTTTTGTTTTGTTTTTTCGAGACAGGCTCTCCCTGTAGCCCCAGCTGTCCTGGAACTCACTCTGTAGACCAGGCTGGCCTTGACCTCACAAAGATCTGCCTGCCTCTGCCTCAGAACCTTGCACTATTATGCTAAATGGAGATAGTATTAAAGCAACTCCCAATAACATAGTTAAACCCATAGATTAATGCATTTTTTCAACTCTCATTGGAGAAGTTTCTTCTTGCAACAGATGGTGAGGAATACAGAGACCTACAGTTGGCAGAGAATCAGAGGCTGCAGAGTTTTTAGCCCTGAATGGACACCCATCAAATGCTTGCTCCCCAAATCTCAGGGTCCATTGTGGAAGAAGGGTTGGAAAGATTGCAAGAGCCAGAGGTGGTGATTTGCCAAGCAGCAGGCCAGATACTCACATGAATTCACAGTAGTTGTGACAGCATGCACGAAACTCATGTAAACTCAAGCCAGACACAATCACAGCAGAGAGGGCAATGGTGGGTAAGAAGCCCTAACCCTAGCTGAGGAGCCAAAAACAACTGCTTGTTGCTGGGAGAGGGGGAATCAGTTTTCTTTAAGAACGTGATGCTGGGCAGTTTGGGCAGGCTCCGGGAATAGACCCACAGGTAAGGGCATTTGGGGACACAAATTAGACTCAAAAGGCCTTCAAAAACAATAATAAAGAACAAGAAATTTTGTGGAGAGTGGGTGGTAAAAAGGGTTGCATATATAAGAGGTAGTCTGAATATGATCAAAATAACATTGATGAAATGCTCAAAAATCAATAAAAATACGTTTTTCCTGTTTGATTCTCTTTTTTCATTTCAAAAGGGATTACAAATGTGTGCCACCCCATTTGGCACATTTTTAAAAAATTTTTATTGAGCGCATTTCATACATCATTTTTTGTCCCCCTTTCCTCTGTGTCCCCCCTTGCCTCTGTGCCCCCCCTTGCCTCTGTGTCCCCCCTTGCCTCTATAGCCTTCATTGTTGTTGTTTTTCCTGTTTCTTTTTTATATTGATGCTTTATGTATTTCATACATCATTTTTCATTTCTGTTCAGGCATATTCCCCTATCCCTTCCCCCCACCCCACCCCAAACCATTCCAGATCATGCATTTTGTCACAACTGTCCTGCATCTTTCTCTCAGTCTTTTTTTATGCTTAGGAATTCACATTTTCCTCTGTTAATTTTATATTATTCTAAAATATGGATACATACTTTCCACCCATATACAGTAATTACAGACTCTGAAAATAATTGGTGGGTGGATTCTAGCGCCCATTGAGGGATTCACATTATAACAACATATTCACTTTCAGATGAACCAAAAATATAACCATACTGTCGTTCAGCTTGTCTTTCATCTGGGGGATTTGGTGTTAGCATCCAAAAATGAGGGAAGCCATTCTCTGTTTGTCTTTCTGGGACTGTGTCACCTCACTCAGCATAATGGCTTTGAGCTCCATCCATTTACCTGCAAAGTTCATAATGCCATCCTTCTTAATCAAATTTAGACTCATTCCCACATCCATGCCCACTCCTCTTGCCCTCCCACCCCCTGACAGAGTTCATGGATTCTGTCATACATGTTAAGTCCTGGCTTGCATCTTTTTCTCAGTCTTTTATAACCTTTTTGGTGTACAAATTTACTGCTTTGGTCAGTTCTTTGAATAGGTTTCTCTCTCTCTCTTTTTTTGTTCCCTTTGATTTTATATTATTCCAAAATATGCATATATACACCCCACACATAAATCAAAATTACAAAATCTGAAAATAAACTATGGGTTAATTCTGAAACACATTTAGAGGTTCACATTTTAACAGTAAAATTGCATGCAGGTAAAAAGAAGTATAACTTTACATTCTTTTTTTTTAGAATATGAATACATATCTTCCACCCATATTGTAAAAATACTTTTTTAAAAAGTGAGATTACATTGAGGAATGATACCTCCAGCCCAATTACCTCTAGGACTTTAAGCATGAAGGGATGGTGGATTTTGTGGAAAGATTTTTCTGCATCAATTGAGATGATCATGTGGTTTTTGTCTTTCAGTCCATTTATGTGTTTTATGATATTTATTGATTTATGTATGTTGACCCATCCCTGCATCTCTTGTATGAATCCAACCTGGTCATGATGGATGATCTTTTTGATGTGGGGGTCTGTTTGCAATTTGTAAGTATTTTGATGAGAATTTTTCATCTGTGCTCATTAATGATATGGGTCTATAGTTTTCTTTCTTGTTTGTGTCTTTGCCTGGTTTGGGCATTAGAGTGACACTGGCTTCATAGAAGGAATTTGGGATATTTTCCTCTTTCTGTATCCTTCTGAAAAGATTGAGTAGTGATGGTTGTAAGACCTCTTTAAATGTTTTATGGAATTCTGCTGTGAAATCATCTGTGCCTGGGCTCTATTTAGTTGAGAGGTTTTTTATTACACCTTCAATTTCCTCAAGTATTATGGGTCTGTTTAAGCTGTCAATCTCTTCTTGGTTAAGCTTTGGTGAATCCCAGGATTTCAGATATTCATCCATTTCTCTTAGGTTTTCAAATTTCATAGAGTATAGGTTTTTGTAGTATTCTTGTATAATTGTCTGGATATTTTCTTTATCTGTTGTGATGTTTCCCCTTTCATCACAAATGCTATTGATTTGGAGTTGCTTTTTCTTTCTTTTGGTTAACTGGGCTAGAGGTCTGTCTATTTTGCTTATCTTTTCAAAGAACCAGTTTTTGGATTCATTGATTTTTTTGTATTGTTTTCTTTGTTTGTATTTCATTGACTTCTGCTCTGATTTTTTGTTATTTCTTCCTGTCTGTTGTGTTTAGGGTTCATTTGTTGTTGTCTTTCAAGTGTTTTCAGCTGCAGTGTTAGATCGTTTATTTCTATTTTTTTTTAATGTGGGCACTTAAGGCTATAAATTTCCCTCTTATGACTGATATTAATGTATCCCACAGGTTTTGTTGTGTTGTGTTGTACATTTTCCCATATATAAGAAACCCACAGCCAACATCATCCTAAATGGAGAAAAGTTAGAAGCATTCCCCTTTAAGGCAGGAGCATGGCAAGGCTGTCCATGATCACCATTCCACTTCAATATACTGCTTGAAATGCTAGATAGGGCAATAAGGCAAGAAAGCAAAATTAAAGGAGTACTAATTGGAAAAGAGGAAGTATAACTATCCTTTTTTGCAGATGATGTGATAGTTTACCTAAGAGATGCTAAAAACTCCACCAAAAAACTCCTAGAAATGATTAAAAGTTTCAGGAAAGTGGCAGGATACAAAATAAACCTAGAAAATCAGTAGCCTTTCTTTACACCAAAAATAAGCAACTGGAGAAGGAATACAAGGAGACTTCCCAATTACAATAGCTCAAAAAATGCCTGGGAATAAACCTAACCCAAGACATCAAAGACCTCTACAAAAAAAATGTTAAAATCCTGGAAGAGATTGAAGATGGCATTAAAAGATGGAAAGACATCCCATGCTCATGGATTGGAAAAATTAATATAGTAAAAATGTCCATTCTACCCAAATTAATATACAGATTCAATGCAATACCAATCAAAATTCCCATGAGCTTTTTCATAGACTTGGAAAAATAATCCTTAAATTCATATGGAAAAACAAAAAACCTTGAATAGCTAAAGTAAACCTGAGTGAAAAGTGCAAATGTGTGGGGGGGTTTACATTACCAGATTTCAAGCTATATTACAGGACTATAGGCATAAAGACAGCCTGGTACTGACAAAAGAAACAGAACCATTGAACAATGGATCAAAATTGAAGATCTAAACTTGAGCTCCTATAACTTCAGCCACCTCATATTTGACAAAGGGGCCAAAAATCTCAATGGAGGAAAGATAGCATCTTCACCAAATGGTGCTGGCAAAACTGGATCACCATTTGTAGAAGAACAAAATTAAACCCCTACCTTCCACCCTGTACAAAAATAAACTTCAAGTGGATCAAAGATCTCAACCTGAAACCTGAAACCCTGAAGGTGATAGAAGAAAACATTGGCAGCAACCTACAAGACATAGGCATAGGAAAAGACTTTCTAAATCAAACAGCAGCTTCACAGGAAATAAGGTCAAAAACTGACAAGTGATACCCTCGTCAAACTCAAAAGGTTTTGTACAGCTAAAGAAACAATCAAGGAAGTGAAAAGAAAATCCAGAGTGGGAGGAAACCTTCACTACTGATACATCTGACAGAGCATTAATATCCAGAATATATAAACTACTTCAAAAACAAAGAAGAAACCTATATTTGCTTTATTGGTTTAGTGGCCTTTGGTAACACTCTCTAGCATTCCAGAGACCATCTGTATACTTGCAAGTGCGGTCTCCATACATCTTTCCCATGTTTATATCAGGTCTTCAACAGTACGGCCATATCGCCTCTCTTCCTGCAGATATCCCAGTTTGAGGCAAGGAGCCTTTACCTTTTGTGGGGGCTTGAATCCCCTGGCCAACATCTCCTTAGTAGAATAATCCTTTGTTGATGTCAGAGCTCCTGTATTAATATATTTTGCTTAAGTGCATAGCTTAAGGAGACTTTAGCATTATATTTGGTTCTGAACAGAGAATAATCCTGTTCACAGTTTCTATGCCCATTAGTCAATTAAAGAAGGCAGTTTTACCCATTTTACAAGAGAATACCTCTATAACAGCTGGCTCCAATCTACAGCTGGAGAATGACCTCATCATTATCATATTTCTCCTTATTCTATGGGGGGGGGAGTTAAGAAAGTCTCTTGTATTAAAACCTTTGAGGCACCTAGAAGGTAAGCTTCATTAGGATTCATTAAAAATAGTTGTTACTAATAGGATCCAGAGAGGGGCCTGATGTCTGCAGCAATCTGAGGCATTTCTTCCCTTCAATGCCCAGAGGGGTCAATCCTTCTGCTGGCACTTTCTGGTACATCCTACTCACTGCAAAGCTGCATTTTCTTTCTCAGCCATTAAATTGGTGATACTCTGGCCTGTTGGAACATACGAACCTTTTCCCATAGTTAGTTTTAAACCAATAAAGCAAATATAGGTCTCCTTGAGTCAAGCAAGACTCCACCGTCAACACCAGCTACACCTCATCTGCCTGGAAATACTGTGCAGCAGTGGCAGCCATATGTCTGTATATCCCAAATCTAATTGGCTATTAGCTCTCTCCTTGGAGGAATAACCCACTGATGCCACAAGCTTACATCCTCTAATGGTTAGGAGATGTTATAAACCACAGGAAGACCCTGCCATACTTAACAGAAGAAAATGTAATTCATGGATTAACATACCATCCAAACATCTGTGTCTATACCAAAGTAACCTACCATAACAATTAGTACTGTTTAAATACCTATATATCGAATTGCATGTGCTTCATTAGTAGGATCGAAAGGCTATATATTATACTGTTTAAATACCTATATATCTAATTGCATGTGCTTCATTAGTAGGATCGAAAGGTTATGCCTGGACAAGCTGGCAGCCCATGAAAGAAAACAGCCAGAATTGACTAGAGACCAAGACAACAGCTCCAGAGAAAGTAGACTGTTTTGCTTCTCATCCACCTGTGCCCCTTTTCTAAGCCTAGGGAACAATCTGCGGAAGAGGGGGCGTGGTAGAATGTAAGGGCTGCGATTGGGGTTAATGGTGAAACTACAACAATATAGACTGGACACTCATTTGATCAACTTGATTGAACATACAAGCCCCCCCTGCTGGATGGTGGGACCCATGAGCTGTGTGGGTTTGGGCACAACTGCTTGCAAATTGGTTTTACATGAAGGATGCTTGTACTCACAAATTATCACTTATTGTTAAAAAAATGAAAACAAAACAAAACAAAACAAAAAAGCAGAGAAAGATGCAGAAAAGTTATGGCAGAATGCATGATCTGGGATGGGTAGGGGTGGGGTGGGGGGAAGGGAAGGGGATATATGCCTGAACTGAATTGGAAAATGATGTATGAAATACACAAAGCATCAATAAAAAAAAAATGATCTACTCAAAAGGTGGAGTAAACAGCTGAATAGAGACTTCACCAGTGAGGAATTAAAGATGGCTGAGAAAAATCTTAAAAAGTGTTCAACATCATTAATAATTAAGGAAATGCAAATTAAAACCACACTAAGGTATCATCTCACTCCAATAAGACTGGCCAAGTTCATGAAAACAAAATTGTGGGGAAAGAGAAATACTCATCCACTGCTAGTGGGAATGTAAACTGGTACAAACACTGTGGAAAGCAGTGTGGAGAACCTTTAAAAGAGTCAAAATTAGCCTACTGCTTGACCCAACCATACCACTTCCGGGTCTATACCCACAAGATGCATCCTACCACAAGCAAAGATACATGCACATCTGTTTATTGCAGCTCTCTTCACAATAGCAAAGAGCTGGAACCAACCCAACTGCCCCTCAACTGATGACTGGATAACAAAAATGTGGTATATCTACACAATGGAGCTCTATGTAGTGGTAAAGAAAGATGACATCACAGGGCATGCTGGCACACGCCTTTAATCCTAGCACTTGGGAGGCAGAGGCAGGCAGATCTTTGTGAGTTCCAGGACAGCTGGACCTACAAGGAGACCCTTACTCAAAAAGACAAAAAGAAAGAAAGAAAGAAAGAAAGAAAGAAAAAAAGAAAGAAAGAAAGAAAGAAAGAAAGAAAGAAAGAAAGAAAGAGAAAGAAAGAAAGAGAGAGAGAAAGATGACATCATGAACATTGCAGGTAAATGGATGGAACTTGAAGCCATTATGCTAAGTGAAGTAACACAGTCCCAGGGGGAAAAAAAAAGGTGAATGGTTTCCCTCATTTGTGGATGCTAACACCAAATCCCCAGTTGGCAGGCAAACTGAGCAACTTTATTATTATATTTCATTGTATCTGAAAGCATGCTATTATAATGTGAATCTCTTAATGGGCTCTAGAATTGACCTACCATGTATATCTACACATTGTAATTACCATATGTGGGTGGAAGATATGGATTTATACTCTATAAAATCAAAGGGAAAAAATGTGAATCCCAAAACATATTTTGTAATTAACAAACCATTCATTCTCAGAGGTCATAATTTTATACATATTTGTTGATTATATGGGCGTAATTTGGAGTAACACAAAGGAGAGGGGAAAAGTATTGATAGCTTTATAGAATAAATTCAGTATAATCCCTGAGTTATTGAAATAATATAATAATGGATAGTTTACATTGTAAACTTATTGTAAAATTTATATTAAATTTTTATAGAACCTTCAAAAAAGTACATTGAAACATACATCAACAACAACAACAACATCGTGAGATTGCTGGCTGTGGAGGTGTTCCCCTGTAGTCCCAGGATTTGTGAAGCTGAGGCAGTAAGTTATTTTTTATTGTTTTTTAAGAACTTGATTCTCCTTTAAACTTTTTTGACCGATTTATTTTTTATTTATTATTTTTGTATATGAGTGTTCTGTCTGCATGTATAGAAATGCACCCCTGGCCGGGCGTGGTGGCGCACGCCTTTAATCCTAGCACTCAGGAGGCAGAAGCAGGCGGATCTTTGTGAGTTCAAGGCCAGCCTGGTCTACAGAGTGAGTTCCAGGACAGCCAGAGCTACAGGGAGACCTTGTCTCGAAAAGACAAAAAAAAAAAAAAAAAAAATGCACCCCTGTCATGCAATGCCCTTGGAAGTCAGAAGAGAGCATCAGGTCCTCTGGAACTGTGTAGCCACTTCATGGGTACTGGGAACCAAATCTGGGTTCTTTGTGGGAACAGCCAGCCTCTGTAAGAGCAGTCACTGCTCTTAATCACTGAGCTGTCTGTCTGTCCAACTATGGAATTGGGTTCTTGACTT